>VXBT01003828.1:2394741-2613708 GCA_013400235.1 Oriolus oriolus
GGGGGGGGCAGGGTTTGGGAGGTTTTTTCCTGCATTGGAAGGATCCATTTTTGCCAGGTTTAATCTATATTGGATCATGAATATTGAACTAATGCCATAAACTCTTCTAAGGGTTTTCCGTGATTACGCAATGATACTTCTATGCTACATCAGCAAAGAAGGTGGTACGTTTATTTACTGCAAAACTGGCCTGGAAGCCTGCTTGTCATTTCAGAGACCATGCAAGACCTTATTCAACTTCAAACTGAAGTGCCCTGCTAAAACAGGACCTTGTTCACATGACTACATACACTGAAATTTCTGCTTATAAAATGATAAGCAAACCATTTGAACAGGCATTCACCATGGACTAGGGATACACACGCCATCCTTACCTTAGCAGAAGGACAGAAGCTTTCTCAGAGAGCACAGAGCTCATCATGTCTGCATGGTTTCCAAGAAGTGCTGCACTTGTGGCTGCTCTTGCCAGACCCAGCCTGTTGTCACATGGTGAGAGGTCCCTTCACAGTCAGGTCTGAAAAAGGAAGCACAATTTGCTCTAAGACTGGCAACTCCAAGCTCAGACTACAGAAAGTTTAATATGAAAAGCTCAGGGATAAGTTATGCCTCTTGCAGTGTTTCCAGCTGCAGAAAAGCAGCAGTGCATTGTGCTTATGTGGGGGAAGGAAAAGAAGTGACCCTGCAAAAGCACGGCTTTTTGGCACATATGTGAAAACAAAATGCTCAGCTTCTGAGGGATGGTCTTTTCTCATAATCCTTTGCAGTTTCTCATTCTTTATTCATCGTCTCCCTGTCCCTCTTAACTGCAGCCCCCTCTGCCAGCCAGGAGATGGACTACAGGGCTGTGCCTGCCTGGGGGGTGGAGAAGGGAGCAGGGCAGCTCAGCAGCCTCACAGGGCTCCTTTGGGATTCATCTGGCCCCAGCAAAATGCTTGATTTGACGAGGACCCAGATAACAATTCTCTTGGCCAAGGTTGATTGGGTTACTTGAAATCTGTTGTCTGCTTATAGGGAGGAGAAGAGAGCAGGCACAGGAATGCACAGAATAGTAACTGGGATACCTGTAAATGGCACTGTATGAAAAACTGCAAACAACTGGAATTGGCCATGAACAGAAAGCAAACTCGGACACTGATATGAAGTCAATGAGATTTGTTGGAAGCTGTATTTATATTTCATGAGGGAAAACTAACAAGAAGACTTTTCATTCTACTCCAGGAAGAGAAAATTTGTTAGGTTTTGCAGAAAAATAGAAATCCTTGTCAGTACAAAATGTATAACCTGGTGCTGTACACATTATACCATATGGCATACACACAGTATATATATACTGAGGAATAAGTTGCACTGATTTGTCCTGATGTTGGACTGCTGAAGCATTATCTACTGTGGCCAATGTCTGTAAGAAAAGGTTGTGCTTTCTCCCAGCCAGAAAACTTTATCCATTTAAACTTTATAGTTCTATAAGCATTAATTAGGATCTCTAATGCTTATCTAATCCAAGGCCAGATAAAGAATCCCTGATACAGCTGGAAAGGAAATCCCAATTCATAGACCCAAATTCAGGCTACTAGATAATGCTGTCTCCCAAAGAAATCCTTTGCCAGAGTTCAGTCTGCTTTATTCTGCCCTGACTTTAAGGGTATATAAAGCATTCAAAATGATCTCATCTTACTTGCTTTTGTAAATAATTTTTCTAAGTGTTTTGGAGGAATTACAAACCTTCCATGCTGGATGGCATTTCAGCAAAAGCATGAACTCTTGTGCTAGTCATCATTTTAGGAGGGTGTAAAGGAATAAAAGGATTAGAAATAAGAATATGACCATATCGTTGACATCTCAGAGTTCTTGTGTACTGAGGGCCCCTTTCTCTAGACAACACCTCCAGAGATGTTGCAGAACAACAGCCAGAGTTGTATAAATACTAAGAGTTTTGGAAAGGGCTCCAATTTTTCAGTACTCAGATTTTTAGAGGTAGCCTGCCGTCTTCGAAAATGAGTCGTCTGTGAGTTATCTCAAGTCAAGCACCCAAAATACCCATCCTTTACTGTAAACCTTGACTAATATCTAACGATGATGAGCAAAGAATGTGGACACAGATATATGAAATTGCTGGCTGAACAGCAGGAGGTGTCTGAAAACTCTATTAAGCCAATGTTAATTTCCATTACATTTGTTGAATAAATGAGTGACACAAACATCTGGAATCAGAAGGACCCCAAATCCCTAAATGATAGCACTCTTATGTACTGCCCACAGAGGTCCAGGCCAGTTTTGCTGAAGAGACAAGGAACATTTGCAATCATACCTAATATATTTCAAATTGGTTATATTGTTTATAGATTGCTTATGTCAAAACTGGTGAATTCTCTGGTGTGCTTTAGGATTTATGCATTCTAGTTCTTTGAAAGGTTTGTTCTTATTTGTTGCTACCTGCAAAAATATATATCTTGGCCCCAATTCACAGTGGAACAATGTTAGGTCATTATTCCTTGAATTGTTAGGCTGTAAAGAAGCAATTTCTCACTAACCTGTGACACAGGAAATTGTGATTCTGATGTCAGGTCATTGCTGGAGTTCCTTTTACAACAATCTGTTTTTCTGTCAGCAAATGACATTTATGTATTATTTCTAGAAAGTGTAGGCTTCAGTATTTTTGTATGTATACATTCAATATTTCTCTTCTGCCTCTTATTCTGCATAGCCGGGAGTTTTAATATATGATTCAACTGATAAATAAATATATTTTGATTGATAGTGCAAATACCTGGCAGCTGAAACTAGTGCTATCTCAAAGTGCTTCTCAGAATAGTTGAGTTTCCTGCTTTTGTTTTCCCTGAGATTTCTTTCATGAAGCACTGCAATGAATGATTAATGCTTGGATACCCCTTTTCTCTGGATTCGCTGCTGAACTTAATGTGTTACTTTGTGCTCTGCATGGAGGGAACACAACCCAAACTGCCACCGTGGCAAGATTCTATACCCTATTTAATTGGGCTTGGTGTTAGGAACCACAGTCACTCATGAGCTTCAGAGCTCCCTCTGATGAGAATACATATTTTTTACCAATGTACTGCAGCCTAATGCAGTTGTTTTATTCTATTCATTTGAAATTGGGTTACATGTAAAACATTCGACAGATGACAGTGTGCGTATGTTTTACCAATAAATATGCATATTGACTACACAAGAAGTGGTTTACTGGCAGAATATGTTTTACATATACTTTGGGGACTGATGCTATAAAGTTACACATCCACAGAGACAAAAGTTATTTCCATTGAAACACATAGAGCACCATTTTTTTCCACAGAATTAAAGCAGCTCTCTGTTACTGGTTTTTAGGATCATATGCACAGAAAGGAAGCTCTGTAATACTAATATGATTCCTCTCTTCCAGAAACATCCCAAACATTTCCAAAACAGCCTGGATCCTGCTGGCTTTACACACAGGAGGTGATCTGTGCATGTCTCATGGGCTAAGCAGATGGGATAGAGTCCCCAGGGGAACGTGATGTGTACACGAGGTCACATAGCCATACACAGGATAAACATGCAACTTCTATACATTGGAATCACACTACACTGTTAAGTGTCTTTCTCTTAAGTGCAGTAGCTATTTATTTATCCAAGCTAATTTAGATCTGTTAATATATTTACAGAACAATGGCATCAGCAGAAGGTGACCAGCAAGGACCATATAAACTTCCACCAAAAGTCTGAAATTAATTTCTACCACCTCCTAACCATCCATTCGTTTGGATATGATGGATTCAAATAAAGTTTTCCAAAACAGATTGAAAATTACAACATTTATACTAATAAACAAACTGAGGCGAAATAAATTCCATCCCTAAAGACTTTCAAAATTTGGAGTGAAGAAATCCTAGAAAATATACTGTAGTAGCAGTATATTTTACACACAAGAAGAGAGGTTATGCTACTAATGTGTAGTTTATCAATCTTTGATTTCCTCAGAATCAGCAATCAAATAATTGTTTAACATAAAACATGGATTAAAAAAACCCCATTACATTATGTTGATATAAAAATGTGGGGTAAATCTGGTTCTTTGATAATGTGACCTCTTAACAGGACAATTAATGTTCTAGTATCACTGCAAATTTCTCAATTCCAGCTGGCAGAGCTGATATGACATAACCCAAATGCTAAATGTAACACGGTGACAATGACTCACCCAGGCAGCCCCAAGGAGAGCCGAGCTTCCCCCAGCCAGGAGCTTATGGCATGAACACATCCATACTGACCATGCAGATTCTAATCAATACAAAGAACAACAGTCCTCTCTTCAAAGACCATCTAAAGAAATTGACAAACACTGTGTACAGCCCAGTAGGCCCAATTTATGAATATATTCCAAATATCAGAAAGAATATTGTTTAAAGTCTTTCCGTCATTCAGCTGCAGCACCCCTAAGTAGCAGTAGGGTCCTCCAGAACTGGGCTGGTAACTCATGGGATCCTGGTGCAGCCCAACAGTTCGTCACATCCTGAGACTTCTTTCAACACACTCCCCCCAAATTGTCTGAAAACTCCAGTGTTCTGAAATGAACACATGTAACCCAGTCAACATTTTCTTAGACCACTAAATTACATTTTCCTTTCCTGACCACAGAAGAATAAATCGTGGTAAAAGTAATCAGCTACACCCTGAAGGATTGTCCTTGCCCAGCCTTTTCCTCAGCTTTCACAGAACATCACAGCTGGCGTCTGAAGCGTGCAACACTTTGGAAGACAGTGACAAAAAGAGGATGAATCTACAAAGTATTACAGCAGAGCACTTTCCACCAGCCTGGGGTAGGTCCCTCACTCTCCAAGGGGTGTTTGGCACAGCCTACCTCAGTTCCTTTCCAAATGCTCTCTAGCCAATGCCCTTTTTGCCCAGCTTTTCTAAAGAGTTAACTGTGCAGGACAAAGTCATTTAAGGTTCTGGATGAGTCCAGAGAAAAACTCAAAGCAAACATAGAAAAAGGCTGGAGCTGATGTAACCTGAGACAGTGCACACCCTGTAGTCAAAAGGTGGAAAGCTCAAACTGTATTGTAGGAGATTAACTCAATCAAGGAGTGACGCAAGCAGAACCACAAGAAAGCCCACAATAAACAAACCCGGCAGTTCAGAAGACTACAGTGAGCCCTGGGCCTTGCATGGGTACAGTCCCTGAGGAAATGGGCCATCCTAGATACAGGCCATCCTACATCCTAGCAAAGAGCTCCAGCCACAAGTGTGGTTCAGGGATTGCACAATTTGCAACTGAGCTGCTGTGCTGTGGCCTCCTTCCCACACCACCTTTGAAAAGAGCTCCTGTGAGCTGCAAAGCAGTCGGCTTTCATGAAGCAACTGGAGACAGTGAGCAGCAGGTACGGCAGAGACTCGGAGCACTGATGTTTAATTTTCTCAGCGACTGTCACCAGAATCAATGAATAGCAGGAGAGGGGCTCGCATGCTTCTAGTGCAGAGCCAACAACACAGTCACAGAAATCAAAGCCAAAGAGCAGCTTTAAACAACTCCAGTCAACACTGGTAACAGCTCAGCAAGGGGAGCTCAGCCTCATGAAGTGCTGGCAGCAAAGGGGAAGGGTTTAGTGACGTTCAGGAGGTCTGCATGGTGCTGTGGGGACTTTTACTGCAGAATATCTGGAAAAAGGGCTAGAAATGAATTGCATGTTTTTTTAAATCCATTTTCCTAGATTTGAATTAGCTATCATATTTCTTTGACTGCTTCAGTCTCCTGAAAGTGTACGCCAATTTTTGTTCCTACAAAATGGTTTGTGAGATCTTTTGGAAGCAAATGGTCAGAGACCCCACCTTGCACTTTATCTAAAGAAGTCCAAGCAAACACTGCCTTCTCACGTCATGCTGGGCATGAGCTCAGTGCTGACCCAGCGGGAGGGCTGCCATCAGCTGAGTCACCAAGATCACTTCCTGCAGCTCCTCTGTGGTCCTTGAGGTATCCAACTCTGGAGCAGCACTGACCTTGTCTGACTTCAGAGGGTTTTGGGAGCCCGGCACAAAGAAATTTCCATGTGAGCTACTCTCTGAGGGTCTCCTTCATTCACGTTAAGCTCCATGGTTCCACTGCAATGGGTAAAAGGTTATGAAGAGAAGGAAGCACAGTAGGTATTTCCCTGTATGGAAATCACATTTGTGAGGATGATTTTACAGCACCCAGCACAGACCTGCTTAAGCAGCAGCTCAGTTGTGGTGCAGTGTATGGGGAGAGTACAAAACCCATGAGAGGCAGGTCTGATGGAGTGAGCTATGGGGATGCACTCACACAAGCAGCAAGAAAATCCTCTGAAGCTTTCCATTCTGTGTTCTCTGTATATACCACATCTGCTCCAGAACGACGGAAGACTATTTTAGGCACAGTTTATGGAGTTTTTAAAAATGTTATTGGGACTATATTTTGTATCCCTTTGCCAGTAAAGCCAGATGACTGCACCATGAGCTAGATCTCCAGATGGTTTAAATCACGGGTCTTGCTCTAATTTGCTCCAGCAAAGGATCTGGCCCCATGAGTCTAACTACACGAGGTAGATGAAGCTATAAAGAATGTGCCAAATGAGCTAAAATAGCTTTTCTAAAAATAAATACCACAACAGGACTTCCAGTGCTACACATAGGCATTAGGTCTGTCAAAATAGAGTTGCCAATCCCAGGCATTCAAAAATCATGAGCTGGACATAAGGCTGGCTTTAAAAAAGCCCACAAGATTAAAAAGAAACAAGCAAACAATAATATCTATGTACCTCTTTTGGTTTGCATTCTTGGTGTTTTCGAGTCTTCAGGACAAACCTTGGTCATCTTTTAAAGCTTTCCCTTTTTTTCCCCCTTCTTTCCTCTTTTTTTTTCCCATTGGAAGCATCAGGGCTAGAAACTTGCTGCTAAGAAAAGAATGTTAAAAAAAAAGAGAGAGAGAAAGATTCTCATGTAATTGCCTGACTTCAGAAACTAAGCTTTTAAGAAGAATATCATGAGACTCATGATAAAATCATGAGAGTTGGCAACACTATTAGTGAGCTGGAAATGATATAAAGCTCCCACTACTGCAGTCTATGAAGTATTGGACTTTTAGTCACAAGCTTTTTATGCACAGAAAACCTGTCACTGCCATGTAACTGGGCTTTTCATTGCCACAGTCTTCAGATTTCCATTAGATCAATTCAGATAGTTTCTAGGGACCTTCTGTTTGTATGCAGTCAAAAACTACTTGGCAACAAAAGACTTGCAGCAAATTGCAGATGGACACAAACGGGAATGGGCTGGAAGCAGGCTGGGAGCCTGAAGGAAGGGCTACATCTGGGGGAAATGAAGTATTTCCACACGGCTGTATTTGCTGGACTTGTACAGCTCTCTGAAGAGCCAAACCCTCCCCCAGAGATGGATCTGCAAATCCACCTCTTACACTGAAAAAGTAGTAGGATCCCAGGGCAGGGAAAGAACAAACAAACCCACAGAATTGCTTTGGCAACTTCTGCAAAATGCATGGAAAAGATTACCATGTAACAAGGGCAAGGAAGCTCCCAGCAGCATGGGGCACCAGAAGTGTCCTGATGATTGTGTCCAATCAATGCTAATCCACCACAACAGGAGTAATTCAAATTAGATGTGTGAAGAAGTGAGATCACCACCTTCCAGGACATAGCCAGTCTGCAGCATTGTTCCCCCTCTCAAAAAGAGATTGTGGGACCTTTATGTGTCTGATGCTGCTACAGTACAACAGGTCAGTCTGGCTGTAACAGGCTCCAATCAACTCTGTGAGATGCCAAGGTCCTTACCTAGGTCAGAGGAAAGTGGGAGATTGCTCCATGCCCTTGAAAACCTATTAGGAAGCACTGATCCTCTCAAATGAAAGTTTGAAAGACTTGCTTTAGAGTTAGGAAAACAGACACAGATAGGTGTGAGTACATCACACCTCTCTGGGACTGTTAAAAGGCCCCCTCTGCTGAAGCAACAGCACATGACAAAGTTAACACATCCAGAAGTGTAATTTGTTATTTGCCTCTGTATGCAAAGCTCACACGTGTTCCTTCAGAAGTGAAATTTCAGGTGCCAGTGGCTGCTTTGAGGCTAACGGACCTTAAATCCCCCACACTGTTGGGGAAATCTGTGCTGTCATTTTAGCTGGAGAGACTTTGACCCTTAAGGAGCTCATCTACTTCCTCAGCACAGACTGCAGAGCCAGGAGAGCACTATAGCTTTGTCATGGGTGAGGGAGAAGTCACCAGGACCAACTGTCATCGATGTTGCACCAAAGTAAAGCAGGAAAAATTCCATTAAACTCAGTGAATGACACTAGCACAAGCCCCAGCAGAATTTCTTAAGGTTATAAATAACAAATTCCAGGGGAGAGAATCTGCACCCAGAAGAAGTGTTCTGTGAGTCAAGGTTATCTTTCCAGGGATCTGTAACAATTCATGGGTCTGAGTGAAACAAGAAAAATCTGGTAGTTATAGCAGAGTTTGCTTTGAATTTTGAAGCCAGAACTGGAACCTAGAGAACCTCAGGCAAGCACAGGAGCATCAGGACTGCAGATTTTACTGCTGGGACTTTTTGAAGTCCTGGACCTGCCCAAATGAAAGGAGCTCATTACTTGCAAGGGAAAAGGGCACTGAAAAACTCTGGAATATGGAACCAGGAGAGCTACCAGCTCTTAGAAAGTGTGTTCAATTCTTTTAGCATTCAGAGAAGAAAAAAACTGTTTTGTGTCAGTGCTGGACTTATTGAGATGCCTTGTGTCCAGAAATCCCAAAGAACCACAACACACGTCCTAGATCTGTAGGAGCGTGGTTTGGCCAACACACTCCTTCCTGCAGAGCCCCGGAGGAGCTGTGTAGGTCCTGAGGAGATGCAAAGTGCATCTGATGTATGCACATCATCTCTCAGGAACCATGTGTCCTGCTGTGTAGGTACTGCAATGTCAGACTGAGCTCAGGTGAGATCCATCAATAAATAAACGAACTTGCTGACTTCTAAACAAATTGGTGAAGAGCACATCAACATATCTATTCTGGTTCAAATGTATTTGTACATGAAACAGTTCAACTACAAAGCTGGCAAGTAGACGATGCTCAATTAACAGACCAGAACGAGGACTTCAACTATGACAATCTGCCACCTAGTGGGAAAGTGAAATTGGCACCTTAACCAGGCACTTAGGTGGTTAAAAAACCCTTTGTGAACCCTTTGGCAAGAGTGGAACGACCTATTTTAGAAAACTAGGAGATGCACAGGCAAGGCTCTCCATGGATAAGTAACCCTCGGTTGGCATTTTCACCTGCCAAGGGCAGTGCATCTGGCCATAAACGTGTAACATGAATACATAACGTGTTTACACCGTATATGATGCTCATAACATTACTTGTGTGTGTGTGCTCTGGGGTATTTACAACAGAACCAGGCAGAACTTTGCTAGAAGTCACCGTGTAGCATCCATCGATGTGAAAACTGAGCACAGCCCAAGTCACCTTCTAGCTACCCAGCAACAAAATTTCACACAGCTAAGGGAGACCACACATGGCTTCAATTCAGTCCTAAGATCTGTATACAGAGCCAGATTTCCCCAAAGGATTCTTTATCATTCTGTTGGTGATTAGCATCCTGGGGAACATAACACCATTTTGAAGCACAGGAGATCAGATTCTCAGGATACCGCTGAACACAGCAACTTTCTCGTGGGGAAGACACTACTGGAGCTGTAGGATGACACTGTTTTTGAGGGAGCTGCTTAGGAGAGACAATCTGTAAGGGTCAGCATGTCTCAAGAAATGAGCAACTTTTTTTTTAATGGTAAATGTATTTGTGGAAGTTTAATGGTAACACTGGCTGTTAGGTGCATTTCTGGCATCTTTGGAATTAACTTTCAGTTGCTGCTGTCTGGCTTTTTGCTTTGCCTGACCCTGGAAAACAAAGAGGTACCACCAAACCACTCCTCAATTCCCTTACACGTCCCCATCCAACTAATTCCCTCCACAGTGACCAGGGTATTCAGGAGGGAGCCCACATTTCATTGTCCAACTTCAGGTCAAGTCAGATCTGATTAGTTTTGTTTATACAGATGTGCAATTCCATGCCACGAGAAGACGTTTCTTTAATGACTGGCCCTTGTTTGTTTGTTTTTCTACAGGACACAAATACTTTTTTTAGTGTGAAGTTAGAGTTGTTAGTTCATACAAAAATATAATTGTTCTAAGTCCAACTCTGCCATCTCGTGGTAGACATTAAAAGGTACTGTTTAACCTTTCGGAATTCCTGGCGATAACGCTGTATACTGGACATAAACCACGTTTGCTGGAGACCCATAAGCTTATACCAGCCTTCCCGTAACTGAAGGAGGCCTACAAGAAACCTGGAGAGAGACTTTTTACAAGGTCATGGAGTAATAGGACAAAGGGCAATAGCGTTAAACTGAAACAGGAAGGTTTAAATTAGATACAAGGAAGAAATTCTTCACTTGAGTGTTGTGAGACACTGGCACAGGTTGCCCAGACAAGTTGTGGATGCCCCATCTGTGGAAGCATTCAAGGCCCTGAGCAAACTGGTCTAGAAGAAGGTGTCCGTGTCCAAGGCATGAGACTTGAGACTAGATAATCTTTGAGATCCTTTCCATCCCAAACCATTCTATGGTTTCACCATTACAAAGTATTTATAGTAAATATTCTCTTCCGCATTGCAAGGAATACCTCTATCCTTCAATGAGATAGGTTAAAAAGTGGATTACCTCTGAAGCTGTTTGCTTTACATTTTGTCTTGGATAATGAAAGGCTGACATTTGTTTCACATTTGTGAGGAGCTGGCTTGTAGTCAGGTTTACTTCCCAGTTCTCATGCAGTGGTTCCATGCTGCAGTGTTTGGATTATAAACAGGGGAGTATTTAAACTCAGGCAATTACTTTTCCTCCTCACTGAGGTCTAGGTAGGAGCCAAGTTTTGAACAAAGCAGTTCAGTCAATTATATGCAAAAATTATTATAAAGCAAAGAACCATTTAAACCTTTTTGGAAAACTGATATTTGCACAGTGCCAAGACTCAACTCAAAGTAGTTTCCTCTCTGAGACCAGTGACCTAGCCTGTCTCCCACACTGGGAACAGACACTTCAGAGGAAGGAGTAAGAAATCACTTTCAAAGAGTGACTCATCTTGGTCTTTTCCTCTTTCCCTGTACAGCCAGCAGTTGGCAAGCCAGGGAAAACAAACACCTTGTTCTCACTGTGACGTTGCAGTCACACCTAGTGTAGCAACATGAACTTCCCTTCACCTTGTCTCACCGTTCAGATCTCAAGTGACCCCCTCTTGAAATGAAATCTTGACTTACTCAGTATCTGAAAAAGCCTCAGCTTCGTGTCCCCCACACCTTAGAAAGGATTGAACTGCTGATGGTCTGTGTGTCAAACGAAACCACTGCAGACTGGCAGGGAGCTGAGCTCCAGACAGGGACCAGAACACTGCCATGTTGAGCTCAGAGGAGTCTCCAGTCACCAGGTCCACAATATTCAGGGTGGTTCAAGAGACCACCACCTTGTCAACCTTCATCACTAATGCATTTGTCCCATCTAATTTTGTTCTGTTGATACCTTTAATGCTGGCATGCACAACCTTTTCAGATGTAGCAAGGCACTGGATTTGGAGCTCTGGTTTGAAGCCACATCAGATTGTATCAACCTTTTGAATATCCAAACATAGATTGAAAGTTCTGGTGTGGCCCTTCCCATTCCTTTCCCTTCTTCTACTAAAATAATTTATGCATAAAGAACTGCAAACTCATGAGCAAACCTGCAGAAAATAAAAGGTGTCACAAAGGGCTTGCAAATTAGTGCCTTACATCCAGCCAAGCTCATCTCCTACTTCCCAGTCACATCAAATTGTGATTTTTGTCCTCCTAGTTTCCTACCTGCTGCAGCGACGTGTCTCCTGTGGCACCTTGGAGGAGGCCAAGCTTGGCAGCTGAAGAAGCCAGATGTCAGGGTCTACAAAGAAAGTTTTCAGCAGTGGCAGCTGCTTGTCAGATCACGTTCCCCCAAAGGCTTATGTTTGGCTCTGACGGTGTGTCTGTTGGTGGCCATGGCTGGTCTTCCTAAAAGTCATATGTGGGATCAGCTCCCAGTGGGAAACTCAAGTTTCTTCTCCTGAAAGGCAGTCTCCACTGATTTGCAGCTCTGAGAAAATGTTCTTTCTTTTTTCTCATGTTCTCAGAAGGAGTTTGTGTTCAGCTTGTATAAAACTGAATTATTAAGAAAGGCAATGTTCCATAACTTCTAAAGAAGAGAATGAAACCCCTTTTATTTGTGTGGTTTTAAATTATTATTTCCGTAATAACAAACATATACATTCTTACCTACAAAAGTTTTTATCTTTGGATAGGAACTGGCTTTGGGATATTTATGATGGGTATTGATGTTCATTTGAAGCAGAGGAAAAGTAAGACAGATCCTTTGGAACTCAGGCACTCCATAACCACTTAAAAGAGTCTTTGGTTATGAGATTACCTTGTAAACAAGGCTCCAGAATGACACGTTAGAAAAGTCAGCATTTACCCACAGATTCAAAATATTTGAGACAATATCTGTCACAAAGTAAACAGAGACCTGTGTCATTAAATGAGGCTTCACCTTGAACTGTGAGTCAGGCAAACACTGTGTCTGTCTTCAAGTACTCTCTCCCTTTTCCTCTGGGCAGGTCTACTGGAAGATGGCATTTTCCTGCTGCTGCTGGCTCTGCTCTTGCTGCTTGGGCACTGGCGTGGTGGCTGGTCACAAACCTGGGATTTGAGATTTTGGCTGTTGTTGCCTATAAAAGGAGGAGAGCACACTCACAAAGAGAGCACAGGGTACTGATGAAACCCTTAACCACAGTGGTGCTAAGGGCCCTGTAAATATTCAGTTTGATGGCTCATAAGAACAAATGCCTTGGACTGAAAGGAACATTAACCCTATTCCTGTTCTACCAGGGAAGGATGCCAGATCCTGCTGCTGATCCCTGTGGCTGTCCCACCTGAAGAGAGCACTGTTACCAGCCTGAGCAGTTCCTGAGGATTTGGATGCTGCAGTGCACATCTGAGTGTCTAAGTCATTCAACTGTCAGTCATAACTTCTCATCATCTCAGACACTTCTTTGGACAGTGAATGACATACACAATATGTGATATAGAGACATTTAATTTCAGATTTTAAATTTACAGTCCTTGAAGTTTATGAAGCGTTCCTCCGTAAGATTTTCTGAGGATACAAGGCACAAAGCATACCCTGCAGAATTTCCATTCTCTTAGGTCAGACCCTTCTTGTCCTGGGAACTTGCAGCTTCTCTTTCTGCTTCTCTCTGCCCTTGCCGGAATTTCTGGATTTTTTGTCAGATGCCACTGCTCACTGAAAACACCACTGCTGCTGAATGTGAGGCAGCATACATGCTCTTAATAAGGATCCTATGGGTCAACTCAACATACATGCAGATTACTAAAATTTAATCTGAATAATGTTGCTAGATTAAGAGAGGTTTCACAATTTCTGCAGTTACTTAAGGAGCCAATATCTGACACATGTGAGGAGCTGCTTCATTATTCAGTTCCCCGATAGCATAACCCTATGTACAACCAAAACCTCTCTCGCATTTCAACATCACTCTCCCGCCTTCCCTACAGACAAAGTTTTCTGGAGTAGCCTCAGTTGAGTTAGCTGTGATGATGTGAACTGTGCTGTACAGCTCACACCAGCTGATGGAGACACCCCTTACATGTATTATTTTTACAGCAACTGTGAACAGCAGCTTAATGGATCACAATGAAAGCTTTATTGGGTGGTTGTGTTAATTACATTAAAAGAGAGACATGGACTACAGGGAAGCCCTGGCATGCAAAGAGGAGTTTCAGAAGTGCACAGTGGCCTGCTCATGGTGACAATCACAGTGGCTGCAGGGTGTGAGCTGGGGGCTATGCTCCAGCGCCAGTCTCCTGGCATGGATGCCACATGAACCTCTGCTTTGACCCCAGGAAAGCAGCCACATACCATCAGCATTGCAAAAGCTGCAGGATCTCCTCCCCTGTCTCTCAGAGTGCCTCACTGCTGTTGACATCTGTATGGGATTAGATGAGACTTATTGTGCCATAGTACACGGACATAATTAAGGAATCCAGCTGATTCCTTTGTGTTTCCTTCAGGCCAAAGGGATGCTCACCCATGGTTTCTGTCCTACCTCCAAGGCAAATGAGCTGTATCACTGGTTAACAGCTCTGCTGTCTTTTAATCAGTGTGGCTTTCATCAGGACAGGTAGTTAGGATTTCTCTTGTTATGTCAGGGCATCAACAGAGAATTGTACAGCTTTTCCAACCTGTGCTGCACTTTTGCTACACCTAACTCTGGTGACGCCCTCAGAGATCCAGGCAGGGACAGCCCCAGGCCAGGCAGTAGATGGCACCAATGTACAGCAGTTATAGTATGTACAAAAACAGTTATAAGGAAAAAAATCCACACTGCTCTTGCTGCTTACAGCCCTTCTGTTTGATCTTGGCTCAAAAAAATCTTTTCTAATGATCATTTCTCCATAGCAAAACCCAGATCCCTGCACCCTCAGGTGTAAAGCACAATTCAAGGCTCTCTGTGATCAGTTTTTCTGTTTTCTTCTTCAATTCACCATTCTATAAAATCAACACAAGAATTAGGAAGCAGGATCTCCTCGTCTCTGCTTCATGCCTGTAGCAGATCATTAACATCCTGTACCGCTGTCTTCCCAACTGCTAAATCTGGTTCATAGTCAGGGTATCCATGCACAGCCCCAAATTTCAAGCTGACAACCATATTTGAATGTGGAGAGAACTTCTTTGGGAGGGGTTCCTGCTCCCTGCTGGTTCCCCTCCCTCTCTGTAGTCCGGACCATAATCTGCTTCCCAGGAGCCATTGGTGAGTTTTCTCCAGTGGAGATTTCTGGCTATCACAGGGTCCTTGGACATCAGCAGAACTGTCTCTTTCTTGCTCTTAGCCAGAAACATGTTATAGTTTGTTTCATACCCTTTGCTATTGCTCTTGAGTTTCTGACAGTCATTTTATGGCCTGTGATGTGGATTTCGATACAGGAGAAAGAGGCACATATAGACCTTTAAAACCTTCATGAATGTTAACATGGTTGCCTGAAATTTTTGAGGTCTGTCGTGATTCAATTGCTTTTTTAGGCCTAATTTCTTGGGGCACTGAGGATTGCCTCACATTTTGCTTACCTGTACTCACAACTCCAGCTTAGATCTGCAGCAAGACGAGGAACTCTTCTTCATGGCTTTGCTTACAATGGGGAACACAAGGCAATAGAGTCCATGGCACTGCCTTAAATACCTCCTCAGTAATTATGACAGTGCCATTTGGTGTCTGTACTCCCCTCCTCCCCTCCTGTAGTCACTCAAGGTTCACATCCAGGCTGCCAGAACTAGCTAAGCATCTCCCAACTGTGTAAAGCCCACATGAAGCAGATTGTTTGTACTTACAGAGGGGTTTCACCTGAGACCTGCAGGGTCACGGTTTCTCCAGAGACAGAAAGAGCAACGCCTCCAGAGTTGCAAGAGGCTATTCTGGCTACCATATATTTTAAAGTACCTCAAAGCATTATTTCTATAGAAGAGAAAATTTTTCTGAAACTTTAAAATAGTGATAAAAAAACCACAAGAAAACCTGGCAAGCTGTCACTGTCCTCCTACAGCTTTTAGCCAGCTCTTCTTTATGATAAACACATTATTGGCCCTATATAATTTTCATATTCCCAGCAATTGTTCAGTTTAGTCTTCCCCCTTCTCTCCTACTCTAACTCACTCACAAAGGAGTTTGTTTCAAGGAACTTGAAGTTTTAAGATAAGTTTCAGCTATGGTGTTGTGTCCACCTGAGTTCATTAGAAGGTGAGCTCCCTTTGCTTAATTGAGTCAGAATAACCTTATTCTGAATAACGTTGAGGTACTTGAGGGGAATCTCTTTGGCTCTGGAAGACAAATTATAAAAGACTTCAAGTCTCAGTGGCCTCTCCAATAGTTCTGAAGATCCTGCTCTGTGGGGATTACAGATGGTCCAGTAGGCACTACAGAGAAATTTAGGAGACAGAGACTCTCTAGAAACACTGATTTCTTTTCTGTCCTTGTCAGAATTGCTTAAATCTCTGCAGTCTCCTTTCCTCATCTCCCCTTCCTTTCCTCGCCAGGGTGCAGTTACGAGACTGGAAGTAAACAGTCAGATATTTGCTCTGTGTTAATAAAATCACATATAGGTCCCTTCATCTCCAGTTCTAAGGACAATAAAGTAAAACATTTGTGAAGAATTATAATCCACTTTGTTCTGAAACAACCTTGAAAGCCAAAGAAGGATTTCACATCAGCATGTAGTTTTACACCAACAGGCACATTTAGAACATTATGACTCATATAAGTATTTCTGGGTCAGAGGAAAAAGGGTTATTTACCTTTTGCTGAAGAGCTACAGTCCTTCAAGTGAGAGGAAAAAGCAAATTGGAACATTGTAGCTGGGTCATCAGGACCAGGTTTCTACAGTCCCTGCCACGGTATAGGAAAGGCGAGTAAGGAAAGAAATACATATTTCTCTTTTACCTTCCCCCCAGCCCTAGACATCTCTAATCACAACCCAGCTCCCAAAACCCAATTTAAACTTTCACATCGAAATCTAAAGCTTCAAGACTGGACCATGCAAAATGACATATACAGGATAAATTAATGACAGCCTGTTGGGGGGCGGGGGGTGGTTCACTGTGATTCACGGGCACTTGTAGGTGAAACTGCGTGGGTGATCTCATGTTAGTAACGCTGATAACTGTTATTTGGCCACTTAATATAGGTGGATACAGTGGACAAGATTTGGAACATACAGTCCTTGGAAACGGACCGTGCACCATGCTGCAGAAAAGGACAAAACCATCGGAAGAAGAGACAGGTGTTGGTACCTGCTGTAGAAATGCTCTTCCCTCAGCCCAAATCTGGTGACTGATTTAAGCCTAGCTGTGTGAAGAAAACACACCAAATAGATGCATTACTCACAGCACTACAGTGCTCTCATGTCCCTCAGCACTGTGTATCCCTGGGAAGTGTGCCCCTCTCCAAAACACTCAGGTCCCAAAACAAAACTTTGCCATGCTGAGCTAGGTCTGCCACTGCCTGGGTGTAAGAGTGATGGTCATCAGGGCTCTGTGTCATTAGGACATTCTGTCCTAATGACCAAGGAGCTCTGCTGCAGATCAGCAGAGAGCCAGCAATGCTAGCATTTCCAAGGAACAGTTCAAAAGACTCTGGTTTAGTGGACACTGATGAAGTTTCAATCCTTTCTAGATGCACAACTTAGATTGTCAAGAGAATGCTGTTCTGTGGTTGTTCAAGGTCAGAAAGGCACATATTTGAAGATAGCTAGAGGTTATATTTCTTGGTAATGCATGATATCCACTGAGTCATATGCGTGCAAGGGTCTACCCACCCCAGATAATTCCTCTTCACCATCCCCACCCATCAGGCTTGAAGGAGCTACAATTTCTCTTTATGAGAGTTAGAAGTTGTTCAAATAGAGGATTCTAAAAGGCCTGAAAGATCACGTTGGGTAGGGAGCATCAGCTAGTTTAGCTTTGTCAGAGGAGGAGGATGAAATAAAGGCAGGCAACTGCTATTCTGGCTCCTGCATATGCTCAGTAGCTAGACCTAGTTAGAAAAATCTACTCTGACGTTCAAGGCAATACATTCTATTTGTCAGCTGATCGGTTTGATGAGGACAGTCAAATCTGCCAGCAATAGATACAGTGCAGTGAGTAACATCCTCCATAGCACAGCAGTGCCATGGCAGTTCATAGAGAACATGGGACTTAGAGTGTTGTAGCAACACGGAAAGAATTCCTAAATCAGGGGCCGTGATTGTGATAATTCCAGCACTAAGGTATCCTGGGGGGTGGTGAGAGATAGATGAATATCTAGAGGTGTTTTCCATAAGATTAAAAGAATAAAGCAGAGCACTACAGATCATCCCAGCGTTACTGGGAAACCTAGTGTGCTTGCTCTGTACCACCACAGTAAGATCTCCTAAGGACAATACAACATCCATGTCCTAAAGATGACACCACATCAACATCCAGATGTGCAGGAAGGCAGCCAGGGAATGTTGGATCAAACTTGTCTGTGTACCCAGCACTAAATCGTCTGCTGTAATTGATACTGAAGTTAGAAACTGAGCTTCTTAACGAAGCAGTAGAGCACCGAGTCCCCACTGGTTTTGGTTCCCTAACAAACACCATCTCTATGAAGTCACATTAAAGAAGGAGTTCATGTGGAAGCAATGTATTTAGGACATATGAGGTAAGAGTTACCATTCAGTCAAGGGTCCTGGATCAAGTTCATGGGGCTAAATTAGAACACAGGAATGGTTGTAAGATCAGAGGTTAAAACAGATCTGTGTAGTATTCAACTGTGAGACTTGCCATTCACATTTCTACATAGCCCTGTAGCAGACCACTGCGAGAGCTGCCATTTACTCCATTTTACACATTTTAAGCTGTTTTAATTCATGCAACAGTCCTTCCTCTTCTCCAACCGTTATTCAGTTCCCACAAAAACATTATAAATAGTTTTTAGACATCCAGGTAGCCTGTATGTATTGGCTTTCCTTTATACATGAGCTTGCTGACCTCTTCAAAGAACCCAAATAAATTGTGATGCCTGAGCAAAAAAGGTTCATGTAGGTTCCCTCCCATGCAGTTCTCTGTCCATCAGACACTGGCCAGTTGCTTTAACCTGATGTGTCTGAAGCAATATCTACATTTATTCTTGATGCCCTTTGATAATGGTTCTTAGGATGTTGAATCAAAGTACTCTGTGGTCACTACTACAGAACAACTTTTTGACTATGCCATGATCTATTTCTTCAGCCATACCTCCAAGATATTTAAATTCCCAATAAATTTGCAGATGGTACTTTTTTCACTTCCTTTTCTGAAGCAAATAAGATACTTATACTCATCAGTTGTGGGCAGACAACTTGACATAAAAGGCAGGGTTCAAAGCCTGAAATTTTCTGCATTCTAATTGCCAAATTGAAACAAAAATAAAAGATCTTATCTGAGATAAATTACTGTTACATAATTAACACTACTTACACGAAAATATGTTATGTTCTAAAAATGCTAGAGGGTAAAAAAAATACAACAACAATGATGAGATGAAGGAAAAAAACCAGTGTACTCCAATTTTCAGGCACGAGTGGGAAGGAACTGCAGAATGCTGGGACAAAGATGTGTAGGACAAATATATCGCCTGCTTGTGTACTGTTACCAAAATACTCACTGAAACACATGGGGCATAAACAACCCTATTTAGAATACAAGATTGCACACATAGTTAAAAAGCTGGGAAAATAACTTGAAAACCTAATGAGCATCAAATGGATACTGTGGAGGAAAATGCCAGAGAAATGGCAGGTGTGAAGGCTACGTAAGATCATCTTCGATGAACAAGTCAAGAGGGTTATGAGTACTTAAGATTTGTATCACTTCTTCAGATTATAGATGATAGCTCTTAACAGGAGGATGCTACTGACGAATTACATTGTCAAAATATTGTTGTTATATAGGCATGAAGGGTAAAATATGTTTAAACACACAGTTTTGGATATAGTGAGATATCTGTTCAGCTCAAAGGAAAAGATGCAGATATTGCTTAAAAAGTAGGATCCTTTCTGCAATCAGAAGTGTGCATGCTGGGATAAAACCATTCATGTGAGCCGTGGGCATGACACTTCCAAAGAGATCCAGAGCATGAAGAGAACAAGCATGAGAGGTCATGGATTTATAGACCTCTAACCAAGAAAGTAATGTTGACATTACTGTATTTGGAAGAGGCTGGGGATGCATAATGGTTTGCAAACATGTAAAAGATTGCTTTGCAGAGCGAAGTCAACATTTGTGTTTAACTGTTTTAAAATTGTGACAAAGATTAGATTGATATCAGAGAAAACTTACTAAGTGTGGGGGTAGGGAAGCTGTAAGATCACCTAAGATGACTGAGGAATCTCCACAACAGGAACTTCCCTGCAAGCATGTTAAACAAATACCTGTTGGGGGAAATTCAGGTGTGGTTGATCCTGTTCTGTGCCAGTGGACCCCTCTAAGTCCCTCCAGCCCCATCAATGATCTCTGTGTTTCTATGAAGTTATGCACAAGGTTAGGTGTTTATGAAAAGATGAAAATGACTTTGCTTACCATATTTTTTCCAGCTGAAATCTGTATGTTATAAATACTGATTTTTTAAAAAGGTAAGAATTTAAAAACAGACATTCCCGTGAAAATTATTATTTTTAAATCAAATACTAAACCCCTTATCAAAATATTTCAAGTGAAAACAAATATTCTGATTGAAAAAAAAAATGCTCCAATTTAGGATTGTTTCCCTGGTAACCAGGAACACTGTCATTCCGTGGACTTGTTCTTCCCATTCTCCTCTGTGTGCCAGGCTTCCAGCTTGCCCAGCACTCCTGCGGCTCGGACCCCTGTTAGGGCTGCTCCCCCCTCTCCCAAAGGGTGGATCATGAAACATTATGGTATGTGCAGAACAAGGCAGATGCACAGCTGGAAGAGAACAGGATTAAGAGCAACAACACAGTTTCAGTGAAGTCACCCAGCAAAATATGTAAGGAGAAATAGGTTTAGTATAACTTTTTGTTCAATTAACCTCTTTGGGTTGTTAGGGAACAAGTATCTGTCTCTTGTCCCCCACAGACAGCTTGAGGACAAATAGGCAATTTCTGAAAAGCTCCAGATGGCAGCTTTCATATTTCTAATACATCACAAGGAATTATCTGATTTTGGGTTTTTTTCACTTCTTTGGTTTCCTTCAGATGAAGAGACTGCATTAATTGCAGCCATTGGAAGTGTCAACATTGCACTTCCCCCAAAGCAAGATTCAACCTCTGCCAGGCTGTTTTCAGGGGCTCAGCACTGGGCTCAAAACATGAGAAAACAAACCACCTATAAAACAGACATCCCTTCATCCCAAATCAATGGGAAGTCTATCACCCTTTATTAATAATGTCTCTTCCAGATGAATGATCTGGTGGGACAACAATTTCCCTGTCCTGTACTCACATTTCAGAGGGGTGCTCTAAAAGGAGCAGCTGGTTGACTTCATGGAATAGACCAGCAACTCCAGTGGAGTCCAAAGGGGTATTTTGGGTGATACACTTCAATTACAACTTCACAGAGTGCTCAGGTGAGTGGCATTGCCCCACCTAAATATTTGACCTGAAGTTGCTCACTGAGCAGGCTCTCCAGGCTGACTTCTTTGATGGATCAATTTGGAACGTGTTAATGGCATTACTCAGCACAATAAGTAAAACACGACTCACCTTAACATTTCTTGGAAGGAGTCATGGAGTTTATGACACCCAGTGGGAACAGCAAGAGAGGGTCATCTGGAAGGAACAGGGAAACATGCCGAGTGCTCACAAGGGAAATTTCGAGAAACAGATGGAGAAAATATCAGAATTCTCAGTAGCCCCCAAGGAACAGATGAAAAACTTTTGGGTCAATAAGCCAGAGAGTGAAAGGCTCAGAAACAAGGTTTTTGGTCAAATTATCTGGTCCACACACCAGGAAATGCTAATAATCCACTAGCTCCTCCAGTCTTCATGGGTGCAAAATGTTGAAAAACTTCTGAGGTGAAGCAGTAGGGAAGATATTTCCCATGTTATTTATGGGAAATAAAATTTTTTGTTAAGTGGAAAGGAAGGCTTTTTATTCTCTGAAGAATCTTATGAGGAATCTGAATTTTCCTTTTTTTGATGATAAAGTCAGTAGTAGAGGGAATTTTCCAACCTGATCATCAGATCTGTTACTGAAGGCTCAATTGGTGCAGAAACACAACACAATAACAATTTTAGATGGAACTACCATTTGTAGCTGTTAAATTACCCAAAGGATCTTTCACATGAATGCTCCGGACTGAATAGCATGTGCGTACACATTCCAGTCATGGATCCAAAACAAATTAGGAAGCTAATACACACCCTCCACTGGGACTTAATTGACCATTAGTTTCCTAGGTTCTAAAAAATCATGTCATTGTATCTAACTTATTTCAACATTGCTTTTTACCCCCTTAGGATTCTAGTGCTACATACATTTAAAAAAAATGCATCCTCTACCACAAAAATACTACTGCTTTTTGAGGGTGAAAGCTTCTGCCCAGCAACACTTCACAACTGGTGTGGACATTTTTACTGAGGAATTGAAAGATACCATATCTCAGTACAATTACGCAGAAGAATGTAGGTCAGACAAACATAATTACCAATTACAGAGTTTAGACGAAGATGTGTCAGTAACAAGCTCACTGCTGGGAAACAGTATAGCTAGTTCTTAATAATAAATTTCCTTTAGACATCAGCCTCTCCCCAAAGATTCACACCAATAAAATGTAGCAGAAATATAACAAAATCCCTTGAAACGTCTGAAGGGAGTTTATCTTTTGGGAAGAAAAACAAAAAGAAGCAGATAAAAACTGAAAGTAATTATTATTTCAGGGCTAACTGTAGCCATTCCAAAACTAGACCTTTCATGGGCAGGTTCTTGGGATTTTAGCAGTGCAGACAGTTGCACAACAGGCAGCCCAGCTTTGTGTTTCAGATGAGCAACAACCCCCCAGGAGTGTGACACTTCTAATAACACCGAACTGGAGGCTCCGTACAATATTGAGTTGGAAAGTGCCAGTCCTGGACTCAAGTGTAACTTCTGCAGAAATAACCCAAAATATTCTTGGCAGATCATCTTACTTGCATACCTTTTGGTCTTCTGAAGCTGGTCAGCTATGCTGTGGGGTAAGATCAAATTTGAAGGTGATAAACCTAAGGAAGAGCTAAGCTTTGTGGTTTGTTTGCGAGCTCTTAACCTCCCTGTACGCAGGGCTCTGTTTGGAGCACGAGTTGGCAACATATTCTTGGCTGGTTTCCTTTGAGCAGGCAACTCACCACCTTCTGCATTGTGATCGGTGGGGAGCCAGCCCAAACCACCCGTTAGCTGCAAAGAGCACCCCTGCTTTTATGGTTCCCTGTGTTCCTCAAGAAACAGTTAATCATGTGACGCTCCGAGCCTGAAGATTTTGCAACTGTCACAAGGCTGCACCAGACAGGTACCTCGGTCAGGTATTTGGACTTTCTTTAAACTCCATAAAAATAACAAACAAAAGGGTTGACCTTGTACTGTACGTGCATGAACGCAGGATTTAAACAGATGCAGAAAAGATCAAGAATTTCAAATAGGCCCAGGAGAATGCCATTCTGCAGGAGTATATTAGGGTTCAGTGTAAAATCTCACCGCAGAAAAAGAAATTAAATGAAATAAAAAATAAGTGTAAACCCCAAGAGCACTAGTAAAGATGTTGAACACTCTACTTCAGTTCCTGTTTTCTGACACTAATCACACATACAAAAACGTGTGTCCATTTCACAGAGCAAATGACAATGCCCTCCTAATTCCAGCAGCTGTATCTCCATCCTCATTTGAAAGACATCACAGAAATGTAAAACATAGCAATCAGATACAGACAGTCAGCCCCTGCACATGTGTCTAAGAAGGATGGCACCATAAACAACTGGATTCTTTTTTTTTTTTATCACACATCTTTCATTAAGCATCTGTAACTCTCAGTGACTTCCAGATCCCATGTTCACGGCTAGGACAATACCCACTTGGAAGAAACTAAGGGCAGGGTTTTAGGTAGGTAGAAGGCAGGTAGTGAAACACAGTTAGAAGTATGACACTGTTGCACATTATAAACAGCCACAGGTAGTGCAATGTTTATACATCATCAAGAGACTGGATTTTATTCTAAATAAGGAAAAATTTCCAAGTGACAGAGGCTTTACATGTCCACGAGATGCATTTCTAAAAAAGACATGCCGTGTTTCAAGTATGAGTTATAGGACCAGATGCTGGAATCCGGGTGAAGAATTATAGGCTGCGTTTATAGGAGGTCAGGTCGGGTAACCACAATGGCCTGAAAAATATATTAATCTCGTTTGAAAGATGGAATGGAATGCAATCTTTAAGTTAATATAAATACACCATCTGCAGCAGTGAGCCCTGAGGAAGGCATCAGAATATGGAGCAATTTAGGCAGAGAGGAATGAACCGAATGTGAGATAAGGCCAAAATGAAAAGCAAAGCCTGATGTCTGTTATCCTCCGGAGAAGGTGAGGTTCAGGCTTGAATCCAGTGCACGATTCTCAGACCTGACCCGAGTTTCTGGAGAAATCTAAACGATCTTGTTAATCCTGGGTGCAGTGCAGTTCATCCAAATGAGAGTGAGGAAGTGATGAGATGACAACCTGCCCTTACGCATTTACATCAGGAAAAGATACTGCATCCAACATGAACTACTCATTTTGCAACTCATTCTGATTAACAGAGAATGTAGCAGTCATACAGCTGGCAAGTGACATTATCTTAAGAGCTGGTAATTAAAAGTGGACAAAATTAAGACAATTGTAGCTGGTGCTTCCCAATGGCTAATATCCTCCAGCTGAGGAAAATTATGAGAAAACAGTGAGTGGGAGGAAGAAATCAGAGAGGAAAACATGAATGGAAATCAGAAGTTCTTTCAGAATAGTCAGTCCATCAGCATCATCAAGGACAGACTGGCTAAGGCTCAACTACTCCTGTGGTAAACCAAAAGTGCTTTAAAGATTCAAAAATGGGGAAAATACAGCAACTGTCTGAAGTGAAGAGAAACTGATAGTGGAAGATAAAGAGACTGTGAACTGGCCCATGGCAATGCTGAGCAGGATATTTTGAGGAGTGTTTGAATTGCATACAGTAAAATTGTGAAAAACAATACAAAAAGCCAGACTTGTTCAATAAATGTTTCCATTTGGTATTTTGAAAAGTAATATCTTGATGGTGTTTACATGAGACCAAGGTTGAATAAGTAGTTTCCAGCCCATTAGGAAATAAGCAGGATGTTAAACATCATCCAGCAGAGATAAACATTTTTAAATCAGCAGGCCTGGATAAATAACACCCAGGGGTCCTAAAATATTTGACTGAGGAGAACTCTGGCTTGCTAATGTTAATTTTTAATAAATTTTAATATCAGAGGGATTCCAGGTGACTGGAAGCACGGTAGTAACCTGGGGGGAAAAAAAGAAAATGGGAGATAGAGATAAAGGGAGAGAAGGGGAGAGAGGGAGAACAGGAAACCAAGTGCAATTACAGGGGAGTTATTGAGCAGCTAACCTCACATCAATCCCAGGTAAAAAAGTGGAAAAACTGAGACAGGACTGAACTGCTAAAACATGAAAGAACAAGATTTTAATTACTGCCAGTCAACGTGGGTTTATGGAAAATAGCTCAAATAAAACTGGTTTCATGTTCTGCCTGCAAAAAAAAAGCCAACTGTACAGATGTAGCAGGCTTTCTCGAGGCTTTAGACTTAGTGCATGACATACTTACTAGCTAAACACTATATAACATGAAGAAAACTTATGTTAAATGGCTAAGACATGGCTATTTAGCATAACTCAAAACCCAGCTGCGTCAATCAGATCATCATCAAATGAGGATTCTTTACTGGCTTTCCGCAGGGCTTTGAAGTATACTCGGTGCTATTCAGCGTTTTCACTGATGCTCTGCAAGGGAATATAAAGTCAGCACTGATAGACAGATGGCTGACACAAATATTAGCAGCCTGGTAAATAACGATGAGGAGAAAATACTAATGCTGAGAGTATTTTGGGTCACTTGTTAAAGGGAGCCCATTTGAATGAAATGCAGTCAGTACAAAGGTGATCTATAAGGCAGAGAGCAAAATAAACCTGATAGGATCCTGGAAAGCTGTGATTCTGGAGGATGGGTTGGGAATCACAGTGGGCAAGTAACGCAGCATGAAAATACAAATTCCAGAAAGACTATAAAAAAGGACAAGTCGTTCCCATGATCCATATACCCACAAACAAGGGAGCAGCGAGCAGAAATGTGTTTTTCTCTCTTCACAGTACAACATCTCACAGAAATCTGGTCCAGTTTCTACCAACCCCTATAAAAAACTGAAATGGCAAGAAAGAACAAGTGTTAGACTGACCTGATGAATGAAGGAGACACCTGATCGTGAGAGGTTTAAAGACCCATCTACTGAGTTTATTGTGAAGAAAAAGATGAGTGATGTCTTGATTATACTGTGTAGTCACTTCCAGACAAGAACGTACTGGATACTAAAGGGTTCTTACATCTGGCAGAGAAAAGCATAATGAGAACCGGTAACTGGAAGTTGAAATCAGAAATTCAAAACGGTCACAATTTTTCAAACAGTGACAGCGATTAACCACTGCGACAAACTTCTGAAGGAAATGATTGATTATCCATTTCCTGATGTATTCATATCAAAATTAGATGCTTTTCCAGAAAATATATTTTAGCCAAAATAAAAGCTATGCTTAATTCAAATGCAAAGTATTGGGTAACAGCATGAAATATAAAAGTCTGTGACATGTGGGAGAGAAAATGTGATGACTGCTGGTCTTCTCTGAGTGCAGAATCTCTGGATGTCTGCAAGAAAGTTACCTCTAATCTGGTAGAGCAATGCAATTGTAGAGCAAAAGATTTTTTCATCAAACTTTAAAGTGAGCTAAAAATTAATAATAGAGTGACTCTAATTAACCACTGGACATGCTGATGGTACTACAACTCCAACAACTGTACATCTAGGATGGATTTTTTAAAATAAATTTTTTAAAACTGAAAAAAAACCAAAAAAAACCCAAATGTGAGCCAGAGAAAGAATTGTTTCTAGTTGTAAGCATTGCAGATTAATTTTCTGGGGAAGTTGTAGAATCATTGAAGTTTTTAACACTTCTGTACACAAACACTTTCCGTTCCTTGGAGAAAAGGGGGCTAAGGAGCAACCTCATAGCTCTGTACAGCTTCCTGAGGAAGGGAAGCAGAAAGAGAGGGGCTGATCCCTTCTCCCTGAGATCCAGTGATAGGAAACATGGGAATGCTTCAAAACTAGTCCAAGAGGAGGTTTAGATGGGACATTATGAAGCAATTCTTTTCCAAGAGAGAGGTCAAACACTGGAACAGGCTTCCTAGAGAGATGCCCCAAGCCTGTCAGTATTTAAGGGGTATTTGGACAATGTCCTTAACAGGCTTTAACTTCTGGTCACAGAATGTTCTGAGTTGGGAGGTACCCACAAGGATCAGCTCCAAACTGGTCAGGCAGATGGACTAGATGATCATTGTAGGTCCCTTTCAACTGGAATAGTCTATTCTATTCTATTCTATCACACTGATGCTGCTTAGGTGGGGACTACATTACCTCCTGAGGTCCCACCTACTGCTATAATTCATGTAGTATGATTCAAGTAAAAGTCATGGTCGTGATGCTAAAAGTAGTGAGGATAGGTAGGACCTCTGTTATGCAGAAAGTCCAACAGAATGAAAATTTGAACATAACATTATGTGATGTTACAAAACTTCTATAGCTCAGTTACTCTAGAAGGTACATCTGCCTGCTTTTCATTATCCCAGTGTCTGAGAGAGATCAGAAATGGAGGTTCTGGTTATCTAATACCTATCTCAGTACTTACCTGCCCTGAAGCCCTGTAGCAGTTCAAGTGCTTTTTGAAAAATGGTATTTTTCAGGTCATCTGAGGCCAAATTGGATTATGGTGAACTTGAAAATTCAAAGCACCATGCAAAGGTGGCAGAGGCTAACGTGTCCTCCCCAGCAGGGACACATCTGAGTCAAGATGATTCACAACCAGACCTGTACAAATAACCAATTTTTCAGTTTGCCAGGTGAACTTGAAGGGAGAAAAAACATTCACACTGCCCTGAAGTGAAGTTCACGTCTGTTTGTTGATGAAAAGAACTATGAAAAAAAAAAGTTATTTTCATCAGTCTGACTAAACTGTTTTGTTTGATTTGAGATTGTTTTGTGTTTGTGGTCTGTTGCATATAAACATAAATTTATGGAAAATTTTCTTCAAAAGCCCACCCATAACAGAATTTTTGAGTGGTGAACAAATGATTCATCTCCCAAAATTTTTGTGGCTTTGTTCAGACCTCTCTATGCATTTCAGCTTTAACAGCCACACTGATGGATCCAGAGAGTATCAAAATGGATCAGTCACAACCCTTCAAAAACTGGCCAGATACAACCTGCAATGGGAAAATCCAAAGAAACTTATTGAAAGGAATTACTCTCTGGAAATCTCCCTAAAAAACAACATTCAGGCAGAGAGAGCTTTGTGCAGCCAAACCTTCTCCTTAAAACTACTGGACATGAGTATAAGAAAATGGGAAGCCCTGTGTCTTTCTCCTGTCTCTGATACTGTCCATTTAGCAGAAACGATGTGGTTTTCTGTTCCCCGTCCAATGCTGCAGCTACACAGCCACGAGCACCACAAAGCGTCACTCACCTTTCTCCAACTCCACACAGAAAGCCCGGTACTCAGAGGGAGCTGAGTTGCTCAACTTCACATAGAAATTACTCAGCCAAAATACATTATAGAAAAAGGTATTCTTTTTAAAAGAGACAAATCTGTATCATTAGTGCTGCATATTGCTTTCAATATGCAATCAATGTGTATTGAAAAAAGATAACACCCTCCTGAGCACCTGCTTCAGCTCAGCTTGGGATATGGCTGTGAACAAAGTCTGGACAACCACGTGGGACTTGATGGAAAGTTCAGCACCTTCCCAGGAAACACAAACAGCTTCTGAAAATGCAGCACAATCACAGCTGGCTGGTACTTATATATATATAAAAAGCTGTTTCCAAATTGTTACAAAATTCAGAAGACTCAGCCTCTGCAAACCAAAGAAAATAAAAATGATAAGGGAACAGATACTTAACTAAACAGTCAGAAACGCTTTATCAGTTCTTTTTCTGTGATTAAAATCCCTCAGTTTGTGATTTTTTTTTCCCAGAAACATGTTGATATCCAGAGAACTTACATCAAGAGCAGAACACAGTTTTGACTCCACAGACAGGAAGATCTTAGACTTATTTCAAAACACAGTAACCAAAAGGCCTGAAAATCCTTGTATATATTTTTCTGCTTTTGTGAAACATAATTGTTTTACAAAGTGAAATAAGTTAATGCAGATATGAAAAGAGACTGATAGGTTTTAGATGCCCACTTTTAGGCAGCTGTTTTAGTTTGTGTTCAACCATATTCAAACTGTGCTCCATCCAAAAGGCTGAAAGGTTTAAGTGTGAAACGATTCCACACAGCAGCTATTTTGATTTATTAGACATTGACTTACTGCTTTACTGGTGGGCAACCATTGCAAAAGTTAAGATTACACTGGTCTGTGCACCCGACGGTGCCGCAGACCTTTGGAGTCTGGGCGCTGCCCAACAGCCCTGTCCCTGTCCATGGAGTGCAGAGCCCAGGGGCTGCCTTTGCTTCAAGTGCAGGAGTGCATTGCACCCACTGCCAAGTTTTACTCTCGAGGAGTAATTTTGTATTTGCAGCTATCCCCTGGAATAAAGTCCTGATATTTGGTCAAGGACTACATAATCTTGTCTACCTTCTTTAAATTATTTGCACTACATTATTCTTTGGCTGGCTAAGTATCACACCAGCTTAAAAAAGAAATATAGAAATATTTCCTATGGCAGTGTACAGCCATACCTGAAATATACCATATACCGAGCATATACCTGAAATACTCTAAATTTTACTTTCCATTCAACTGGCATTGACCAGACCCAGCTTCGGTTTGTTTCACAGAGCTCAATTGGATTTACAATCCCAAGAAGTAAAAAATAAAAATAAAAATAATGATAACAACTCCTTTTCGTGCCATGAAAACAGACCAACTTTTCCATACATGCCAGCTGCAAATCCCCTGGAAAATGAAGGTGCCATTTTTCCAGCCTACTGCTTCCAGAGCCACATTTGAGGGCTGCACCAGGAGGGGGCAGGAGAAAGCCGTCCGTGCCTTCCCACCGAGGGAAACCCTGGCAAAACCGATTGAAAACTTCCCCAAGCTCCAAGTTAGCTTCTGTGCTCCTGGCACCATCCCTCTGTTACACACATCAAATGATATGTGCAGAGCACTGCGAGTGTGGATTATTTGCAGGCAGAGATCCTGCAAATCCGGGTTTGTAATGCATCCCACGGTGTGATGGCCAGGCTCCCTGACAGCCTCCAGCCTGGTCCAACTTCGCTTCCTCCACAGTTAGTAGGAACTTTGACACCGAGATAAATGAGTTTTGGCTAATTTTCTCTTACAGCCCTTTGACGTAAAGACCATCTCAGGCTCAGCATTTGTGCAGCGCTTCTAAAGAGCCTCCCCATGCTCTGTGCGGCAATCGACAACAACAACAGTGCAGTGGATGAGACTGAATGTGGTCTTGTATCGCTAAAGGCAGGGCAGATCAGTGCTGATAAGGCACCTAGTGGTTGTCTGAATAAAGCAGCCCTGCTACACCTCAGAGTCACTTGTCACGTTCAAGGTGGCTGAGCAGGTCCCAAAGGGTGCAGGGCACAGGCTGTGTCTGGGTAAGTCTCAGTTTTCTGAGAAAACTACTTCAGACACCTATCTTTGAAGGGGGGACTTAGAACTAGATGGTGAAGAAGACTCTTACACGTTTCAAAACTTGCAGCTTCTGGGAGGGTCAGGAAAAAAAAGTAGAAAACCCCAGTCTTCTCTTGTGGTATTTGGAATTTCTGCTTTCAATCATAGCCAGAAACCAGAGATGTGAAGCCATATGAGAATTAAATAAGTAAGGGGAAAAAAAATCAACCAACCTTTGCTGAACAACAAAGAAGACTTGGCCCATGTTGGTTTCCAACTATGGGTGAAGGTTCAAGTCACTTACTTCAAAAATACATTACTCATGAATGAGCTTTATTAAGAAACCTTGTGCTCCTATAACTCTTTCCATGTGAGGTTTTCAAGTACTTTATGGAATTAAGCAAAACAACCCTGGGAGGTAGATTAGTTCTAACATCCCCACATTACAGATGGGAAAACTGAACACTAAGCACATTTGTAGGAGAGCCAGAAATAATATTACCTAACTCTCATGTACTGCTTTTCAGCAGTAGATCTCACATCTTTACAATGGAGGAACCATTATCCTTATTTTATAAAAAGGCAAAGTGACTTGCTTGTCCTGGCCAATAGCTGAGCTGAGTGAGAGGAGCCAGTTCTTCCCGGTCCCAAGGCCTGATTTTACTAACTAAATGACCAAACCACACTCTCTTTAATATTAAGCAATTATGCAAACACACACATTATAAAAAAAAAGAAAAAAAGAAAACCAAAGAAAATGCATCAGGGTTGATTTTTGGAAAGCCAAAAATGTATTTTCTAATACTGAGGATTTTCTTGATTGACTGTCTCATATCCCACTGATGCACTGCACCTTTGCTTTGCTAGTGAACATGGGAAAATAAGCAAATTCAATCTTTTCACATTAATCATGTGGTATTACCTGACCACAGACGGCATCAGCAGAAAAATTTAACATCAAAGAAGCCTGTTCTATGGTCCTTTTGATGTTGCAAACCTGAACACAGAGGAGATAGTTCAAGTTTTCACAGAAGTAATGACACATGAACATGGAAGGGGTCATGATGTTGCTGTTTAAAAAAAAAAAAAAAAATCCAGCAACCCTCTCCCCCCAGCCTTTTCCCTTCTTTCAGGAAAAGCAACTTCTTGAGCTCTTTTACTCTAAACTGTCTTGCTTTGCACCCAAATGCCTTTTGGCAAGATCTCTTCTCCCAGAGCAAGTCCCCAGTGAGCTGGGCACTCAACAGACAAAACAGGAAGGTGGTGCTGTCCCCAGAGAGCTTTCCATCTAGACCCACTGAAGATATTGTTCCACCCCAAGAAATCCCCTGTGTTTCCTCTGCGCAATCCCGTTATTCTGGGCCCAGAAATAACAGTCTAAAAGCAGAGAGTGTAGAGGCTTTTGAACTAGCAAGTAGAACAACAAAGATCATAGCCAGTTCTGGGAGGAAGAATTATTACCAAGAAACTTGTAAAGGCAAGTGGAAGTTGCTGCTTTCAAGGCCTTTCTGAGCTGGAAGCCTGATGGGTCAGAGGACACTACCCTGGCCCAGCTGTAATTGGGATGCACAGCGGTGCTTGTCTGCAGAACAACCACATTAATGTATTCTAATTATATAAATGATAAAGATTAAGAACATTGCACATAAATTATAAATATCACTATATAAAGAGATTTCATGAGTCCTCAAAATGGGCTGAACTTAAGCCAATCTTTAAAATGGTTTTGGTAGCGTTGCCTGTGGACTGAGCCTCCTTCTCTAATTCAGTCAATCAAACATCCTTCCCAAAGGCTAAGCCAAATTAAAGCCAATATTACACTAAAAGGAAGGATACAGAGTCATTTACACATGACTTAAAATTTAATTCAAACAGCCACAGAAACAAATCCCCACTTCTATTTTATGCATTTTTTCATTTTTTTAGGATCAGCTCTTAGCACAGGCAGGCAACAGAGTCAATTTCTTTTGCTCTTTGCTGTGCCCCAGCTCTCGTGTATATCTGATGAGTCACTTCTTGCTTGTGACATGTCTTTGCCACCTGCGAAATAGTCACACTGGGGCCTAGTGACTGGGTGGGGATTTTGAGCTTTTTTTTTCCACTTGCAGAGTCCTTTGAGATCACTGGAAGGAAATTCTATAAACCAGTGCTGCTACTCCTCTGAATTACAGAGAAGAGATTCCATTTGAGTGATGTAGACATTATTACTGTTGCTGTTTGTCTGCAGAAAGCGACCTTTTACTGTGCTGAAAAGAGCCAGACACTGCAGGAACTGGTGAGGATGACACAGTGGATGTCCTCCACTCAATTGTGAAGTCGAATAAACCTAGAGGACTCTGTGTGTGCCTGACTCTGTGGGCAGACAGAAAGCATTTATTCCTTTTTCACTTGTGCTAATTTAAGGAGAAAGGTCATTTTGAACAGCCAAGATAGTTTCTGTAATAATATTTTACTTATTTAACCAATCCTCAGTTTTAACAGATTTATGTCTTAATGTCAGCACTAACCATCCATCCAAGAACCAGAAAAATGCTTTTGTGTCAAAGTGCTATTACTCTCCCTCCAGTACAGATGTGGAAATGGAAAAAGAGAGGTATTTGAAGATTCTTCTCTGACATGGGAACAGCACTGAGATCTCCAATTTTCACGTGCTCTTCCATGGTCCCTGCACTGTATTTATGCCCAGACTTAAGCTCCCTAAGCCAGTGCCAGCTCAGAATGACTCTTGGGCCAGTGCCATGCTATACTACAGCTAGGGACCCATGTTGAGATTTCTACCACACTGAGGATGAAAAAACTGTCTCAGGGAGCCAGTCTGAACCTCTGTGTTGCACAGCATAGGTGCACCCCTTTCCCCTGAACAGCCCTGTTCCCTCCAGCGCAGGGAAATGTGTTCATGGATTAGCTGTCCCCAGTGTGCAAAGCTGTGCTCTCCTTTGGCTGTAAAACACCTGGCCCTGGTGTGGCCAGTAGGCAGAGACTAAACACAGGGTGGAAAATGCTGCAGCTCTCAGCAGTGTTAGTGTCCCAGGGTTTGACTGATACGCTTGTTCAAACTCTCAGGGTTAAGCCCATTTTTATACAAGAGTTCAGTGGAAAAGCCTGCAAAGAAAACAGGGGACAGGGAAGTTTGTGTTCCTCTGTGCAGCAGGCCAGGGCTGCCTGCTGGGATCATCAAGGAGCTTTATCCAGTATTTTATGCTCTTGCAAGGATCCAGACTGTTGCTAAAACTCTCTATCACTCTTGGTTTTTTCCTCTGATTTTCCTTTCTTTTCAGTTGAGGTTTTCGGGGTTTTGCTGTGAGGTTGCGATGACGCAGTGGAGCCTGGGGAAGCATGGCCTGCAGCCTGTGGGTTTCTAGAGGCTGGATAACCCAGAAACTGGATACCATGACCCAGATGGTCCTTTCCAGCCCTGCGTTCTGAGGCTTACAGTCACTGATAGCTGCAGGACACTCTCAAAACTAAAATGTGGTCCCTTTTTATACTGACCAAAATGCAACCATGAAAGAAATCTCTCTTGTTTAGTCATCTGGACTGCTGCCGGAGGAAAAATGAACAAGAGGTTTCCTTTAGGTCCACTGAGCAGAACCTTGCACTGTTCACATCCCTGAAGGTGATATGCTCTCATCTAACTAGAGCATCTGCTCATTTATTGTCCCCAGGAGTCATCACCTGGAATGGGAAACATCAGGGTTTTGCTTGAGTGTTCAGCATTAAGTTGTTGGCAAATCTTCACCGTAACATTTTTTCTTATCTAATGATAATTTGATGTATGAGAAACCTGCCGAGTGAAAGCATGACTATTATGTGAGCAAACAATACAGCAGTATGTCCAGTATTATCTGTGAAATGTATTTCAATACCTGTGTGATTAATAATGGATTTGGAAGCACAGTGAAGTATAAATAATCCAAAACAACATGCAAACTTCTGTGAAGGAAGGGGATTAATACAAGAACTAAACGAAGCCCTGGAAAATACAGTACTCAAAATAAATTATCCAAAATGCTGGATCTTCCCTCAATGTAATTAAATAATAACATAAAACTCACAGATCAACAGCCCAGTGGTTTTCTCCAGTAAATATAAAACAAAGAAACTCAGCAGCAGTTGAGCTGCTTTTTAATTATACCAACCACTTCAATCGAAAAACCCTATGAGGGTTAAGGAAAAATTGCTGCTACGGCTGGGCAGGCTTGCTTGGTTGCACAGCATTCCAGGGAGGGAATTTGGAAGCAGAGGGAGCAACTCTGTTCTACACATTTGATCCTTTTTAGCATGCATACAGGGAAAGAATTGTCTTCCAAAGTGGGCATCATAGTTCTGCAGCCTTCCAAAGAGGCCTTGAGAAGAAGTTTGACCTAAGCACTTACTAGCACAAGACATTTACACAAACTTTGCTCTGCTGCTCGCTCCAGCTCCCCAGAAATCCTGAGATCTTTCCAGTACAAAAGTTAGTCCCGAACATCTGTGCTAAGCCGAGTCTGTGCTGATAGATGCTGTCTGCTTCGTGGGGTGATGAAGGCTGGTCCATTCTGCTTCCGACTACAGGATGGCGTGGCACAGTCCCTAAACAGTTCTCAAACACGTCATCTCCAAAGACATTGTAAACACCGTGAGTTACCCGAGTGCACACACCAGGGGGGCTGTTAGGGAGCACAACTGACCTTGGAAAAGGTGCCAGAGACCAGGGAGGATGCTGGTCCCTTCCCTGACCAGCAGCCAGTAAGATTATTACTAGCTATTGTTTTAATTGCCCTGCTGATTTGATTTTCTGGCTTTGCATCCTTCTCTTTTCCTTGATTTGATTCTTTTAACACATGCACTGGAATACAGGTAAGGAGCTACAATTTAAAATGTAAAAAGCCGGTGTGATAAGACAGCATGGGCACAAACTAAAACCTTTTTTTTAAATACCAAGAATTGCCTCAAGAAAAATCTTCTTTCACTGAGTTAAATGTTATTCACTAAAGGAAAAAATACATTGTACCAGAGTAAGTCCTTGAAAGGAAAACAGCCTCCTAAACCCACAAACCCAAGCAAATCAAAAGACAACTTGTTCACAGAGATAAAGGGAAAAAACAGAGAGGAAAGATTTTAACAAGGACTTTTTTCATTCTCTCTTTTTAATCTAGTATCAGTATCAAGAGCTGAATGGGGAGAGCCTTTGAACAGCACCTGCATGGGCCAGCAGTGAAGGTCACATACCAACCTACAAATCTCTCCCCCCTGGCACTGGAGAGACAGTGTTACATTCCTCCCTTTGTCCTGACATGAAGTGGCTTCAAGTCCATGTCCAAGTCTAAATAGTCATGAGCTGTAACCCAATCATAACTGGTGACTTCTGTACGCTGGCCAGCAGTGGAAACTGGAGACTGCGGGTCCCCACTCTCCTGCGCACCCCTGAACGTCCTCCCTTCAGCTCGGCTTTTTCCCTTCCCCACTATCAACATCAGCTCCGATTCTCTCATGCTGGCACCAGTTTGTTGGGAGACCTACACAATAAAGTGTTCACAAAAAATCCCTAACCTCCAGCAACTTCATTAAGGAGGGCTGTGGGCAGGACTAGGGGAGTAGGTTCCTTTCACCAGGTTCAATTGCATGAGAGCCTTGGAAAACTTTCTGGCAGTTTGCTGCAAGGTTATTGAGGCAATTTCTGCATGCTTCAGTCCCTTCTCCCTTCTTTTTTAAACAAAAGCTTAATGAAGGCAAGCAGAAGAAAGAACTTTCTGTCACCTTTGCTGACCTCTTTTGACTTTTAAAAAGGAAAGTGATAGTGCAGTTGAAGGGTATTTTAACCATTGCTACCAAACTGCTTAGCCAAAGGCTGTATAGTTCTTCTAGAGCTTTAAATCACAGGCAGTGACATGTCCAGCAACATACAGAGGAGTTGCTCAGCACTTGTTCTACCACAATTATGCTGCAGAGATACACAAAGTGCCTTTTTCACAATGCTGAGACTCACCACAGTAACTCCCTTTGTAAGGGCTGTTAGAAATATCTCAGGTGAAAAATTTATACTCTTGTAGTACCCTATCTAGCTTTCTTAATTAGCAAATGATGTCATCTGGGGTAACAGATTGTATTTGTTTTTAAAAGAAATGTCTAAGATGAAAGGGTTAGTTCATATTAATATTTTGGAGGACTTGATAACCAAACAGAAATACACAAACAAAGAGAACAGATACTAACTGGCCCCAGCATGCTCACAGTCCATGCTGCCTTCCACTGCTCCAGCTGTTTTTGTAGAGGATCACACAGAAAATGTGTGCCCTGGTAAAGGAAGGAGGCCTGGATCAAACCCTGAAGAAGCCTTGAAAGCTGTTGTGCAGGAGTGAGGCTGTAGATTTATCCTACATGTGTGAAAAGCATTAAGCCATCTTCAGGGAGGGCTGGCTGAAAGAATTACACGTGCTATGGACACTCTGCTTAGCAAGATACCACTGTGGACCTGAAAACCTAAACCCTGACCTTTAAGTGCTTGCCAGAATCTGAGAGATAACAGTTATTCTTCTGACAGCCATTGCGCTGAGAACATTTTACCTCAAGCGGACATTGTGCTCACACAATGGAGCTCCTCGCCCAAAACGCTGGTGCGATGATGCCTATTATGGGGCTGACAGTCCCTTTATGGAACACAGCCTGAGCTGCCAGTCTCTAAAGGAAAGACGTCCTGTGCACTGCCTGTGTGTGACAGGCTCGAGTTCCAGGCCTGAGGAGGCACCGTGGTTAAGCCCGGGTGCACCAGAGACTGCCATGGGTGCTTGTGGATCACCAGAGACTAGGCCATGGAGTCTGAGTAGGATCACTGGAGCGTCACAAAACACCCACTCTTTTCAAGCAGCTGCCTTGTGCTTGGAGCTGTACTGTTGAGTGGTGATGCACAGAAATTCTAGAACATGTCAGTTTAATCAGCAGTCCACAGCTAAAGCCCTCTTTAATCTTGGTTATATATTAAAACATGTTTATTGGGTATTAGAAAGATTGCAGTTCAAATCGCAAAGCCTCTTTGCACCACAGAGGGTGTTTAAGACCACTAAAGACCACTTAAAGCTAGCACAGTTTTTCTGGAGGTGTTTAAATAGTTGTAGAACAGGAAACCATGGAGAAACTGAAGATCAGCAGAAAATTTTAAAGAAAGAATTGTACTTCCATGCAAACCACCCACTTCCCAAACATCATGGAGGTACAAGGCATCTGCTGTGCAAAGTTTTCCATACACCCCGACAGAATTAAATATACGGCCACACATAGTGATAGAGCATCAAAAACCCAAGCACTAAGATTCCTCACTGCATAAACTCCCAGTCAGCTAATGAGGAGCTCGCAAAATAGGCCAGAGCCTCTATTTTCAGATCTAGATGTTGTGTTTTACTTGGAAGGGTTTAATGTACCAATAGCAAATGACAGAATTTTTTCCTTGTAATGTTCTTCATCTGAATAAACTATATACAAATATTCTGTGTGGCAATACTTCTTCAGACAAATTCTGGCTCATCAAAATCCTAAATCCTATCATTCATTTAATATTGCTCAAATTAACCATTATGCAGTGGGTGAGGTGGCAAAGTACCTAACGTCATCATGACATAATATTGTCAAGCAGTGTTGTGACAACTTCTGCATTTTAGAAAAAAATAGCTTAGCCAATCTAGCACTGATTGGATTGACAGCAGCTAATTATTGGGTAGTCAGATAAAATTTGAGTGTATCCAGATGAAACTGAAGTAGGAACGGCAGCTATTAAAAATAGCTTTAAAGACAGCAGCAACTTCCCAAGTTGTTAAATAAGAAATAACAGTTATCTTCTGGATGTTATTGACAGTTGTCTTTATAATATCAACAACCATATCACATCATTAGAGTATAGTGCTTCTCAATAATTCAGAAGATATAAATTAGTTTTTCAAGAAGGGTTCATGACCCTAATTTCATTTTCTCCAAATAAATCTAATGCAATGTCCTCGGAGAAGATAATGAAGATCTACAGCTCACCTGAGGAATCATTTAAAAGACCATTAATCATCTTTAAAAAGCAGTGTGGTGACATGCATTACCAGATTGTCCTTCTAAAGAACTGTATGTAAGATATTCCTGGCATGCAGTAGATTACACAATATTGCCATCAAACTTGGTCTCTCTTTACTGGAAGCTGTGGAAACTGGAATATCAGACTCGAGGGAAAACATCTTTGATTTGCAGTGTCCCAGGACAACAGTCAGAGGAAGCCAAACAGGCAAAGAGAACAGAATAGTTGAGATAAGGATGACTTAGAAAACAAGACATACAACATATGCATACAGCCTAATGGGAAGAGAAATAGTTGTGAAAAAATATGTACAAAGGCACATTTAAAAAATAATTAATCAATCAATCTCTGTGCAAGATAGACCTCAGCTGTTTGAAGACTTCTGTCCACTGCGTCTAGAAAGGGTCCCCACCAAAACCATTAAATGATTTCTAAATAATAAGTAAAGGAAACATTTGGAGTGGAACAGGAGCTGACTTACTTCATTTCATCAAAACTGGACAAAATCAGTAATTTCTAAAGCCTAACAAATTACACATAATTGAAAAAATTCTAATGTTGTCAGTTAAAAAATCTTGAAATTAACTCCTTTGTAACATCATTCATGTGTAAATTATCTGTTTCAACACTTTTCTTAAGTTTATAATTATACACAAAATTGTTATTGAGAGTTGTGCTTTGAACTGAAGTTGTGTTTCAGTACAAAACACAGCACTAAAATTACGTCCACTTAGAGCATTTTTTGCTGCTGATAGTCCCTACATTTTAAAAAGTATTAGTAGCTGTTACTAAATGCCAGATGCTGTCAGAAGTGATGAAGATGTTAATTTTTAGTCTTCACCACTTCAGATATTATCTGATATTCAGTTTCTCTGACAAATGCAGATATTTATGAACTGACTACAGCGATCTTCCAGAACTGGAAATTGGTCTGCACTGTATGATGATGACTAACAAGTTGATCATGATTAAAAGCAGAGTCCTGTAACTAAAGTTAGCCCTAAGCTTAACTGAGGGGCTGTGGTTGTTCTAACTTCACTAGGTCATTTGAACTGCCAGTAAAATGAGAATTATAAAATCAATTACTTCCAAGCTGAGTTATTAATCAAATTCTTTTGCTGTATTTAGACAATCAGTTTCCTCTGTCCTTATCTGATTTTTTAATAGAAATTTCTTATCCCTCTGGAACTTCAGGAACTTTTTGTACAACTTGAACATTTTCTGGTGAACAAAATCCCAGGTAACTGTTCCGATCTGATTGACTGTGGTCAATTAAACACCATTTCCCTCTGGGCTCCATGCTTTTATGCTATTGTGCAGTTGATCTCTGGCAAGTGTGGCTAGTAAGATATCGTACACAGACTCATCAGGTGAACAGATTCGTAAGAGGAATGAACCTTAAAAGCAGAAAAAAGAAAGGAATGAGTGACCTATTGATACCAAAACTGACCAAGGAGGATGAGAAAATAACCAGATCTTGAGTTTTGGCCCAGAAGAGATGATCAGAGACTACAGGAGGAAATGCCTTGTGGAGTTAGAGGCAAAGCCTTGAGGACTGGAACAGAACACTGGGTTTGTGCTTTGTCGAATCAGGGTTTGGTTTTATAAAAATTAAATCTGGGCCTGTGCACTCAAACAATTTCTTTGTGTCTATAGAAACCACTTGAACATAACTAAACTACAGAATTAATGAACTCTCATTTTTACATTGCCTTAATTCCAGCAATGGTTTTTGGCAGACCTGAATGATACCTCATTTTCAGAGGTCCTATCAACAAACTATCTCCAGGCAAAGATTATTATTTCCTTCATATAAAATATTATAAAACTATAGGAGCATAAGACATAGCTTTAAAATGGAAAAATTTTGAATTCATATAGAAAGAAAACCTCATATGGAGATCAAGTAAAACTGCTATGGACTGGACACTAGAAGCTTTAAGGACTGTAATTGAATTAACAGTGTCACTTGCTGACGTATACAAAGTAAATTTTATTTGGTGAAACACAAAGTGGGTCCTGCCTGAACTAAGGGTGCCATTACGCAGAACCTCAACAGAATAAGGAAACAGATCTCCATCCAGGTTACATTACTGTCTTATTTCAGTAGATGGCTTTGTGCTCCAAAAATGTAATTTAAAAAAAGTCTAGTGAACGATACACATAACTGCCTACCCCTGAAAACTGGAAAAGATAACATTTTGCAGTAGAGATGGCAGATTTCCATAAGGATTTTGTAGTTTATCTTGGTATTGGCCTGGTAGCATTACAGAGTACACAGAAGGAATGTATCAAAAGCAGAGGCCATGTCCAAAGGCTGGATATGCAATGTCATAATTCTATTTCCTGCTGTAAGGACCACATATGACTCAAGTTGAGACTGCTTGGTTTGTTTGAGCTTTTCTTTTCAGAAGAAAACAACTGACAGCAAAGAAAAAAAATTTGAAAAGATGGAAGGAAATAATAACCACTTACTATTTGTCATTTTGGTGATCCAGAGCTTGTACTGAAAATAAATGTTTTTGTACAAGTGAAGTGTATGCTTTTACATGAAGAGGATGATAAGCTCTCTTTAAATCCTTTGTTTGCAGGTAGAGGTTTGCCGTATTTTTTCTAAATAGCCAAAAGTATAAAGACAAATGACGAGTCCAGTTATTCAATATGATAATGGACATCGTGGCTTTTTAAAGCAAAGGGAAAACTGAGTAAGGAATACATAATTTGGAGGCAGAAAGCCTCAGACTTGCTGGAAGGTGAAACAAGAGGTAGAACTGGTGACAGAGCAGCTTGAAACTCCTGTTTCCTCTTTGTGTTCTGCACAGGCAACTGCTGCAAGAACGAAACATCCTTCTATAATATCTATGTCAACTTTAAGAAGCTTAGCTCACTTTATTGGGATATTTAGGTGCAGGTCAGATATCAATCAGCTCATTTTCCAGTTTCATTCTGATTATCAGTTAGTCAAAAATCAGTATTAGGGGCTTGCACTTTTACTGCCAGATACGGCTCTGCTGCACAACTGTGGAAGGAGCAGTCTGGGTCGCAAGTCTGTGCCTTGCTGCGGTTAACAGCCACACCGTGTAATCCGCTTTAAAAACTGCATTTCCAGCTCAAGTTAGTCAGGCTTTGATACAAACGGGGAGAGAGGTTGTAAGACTGCCACTGCTGTAATAATCACCTTCTTATTTTCAGCCTACATTTCTCTATGTCCACTTTTTCACTCATTCACTCCCTGCCAGTATTTTCCTTTGGCTTCAATTGTTCCTCCTTTCCCAAGTATATACTAACAACATGTTTGTAGAAAGAAATTTAAAGATGGGGGTATGATGAGGAAGCCCAGTTTGGTAACCTTATAATTCAGGCTTTTTTTCTCTCCCCATTCCATGCTGAGACATTTTGGTACCAGCAGCGTCAGGAGAATTGTGATGTGGTGCATGTGAGGGATGGGGGGACTGTGGCTGACGGGGAGAGGATACCCACCTTCATGTCCTTCTTCCCTAAGCCTCTCTTCTTTCCTTAGTCTTTTTGTGTCTGTGCCTGAAAAAGTCTTCTTGCTGATGTACTTTCTTTTGTATGTCAAACCCAGCTGATTACTAGAAGCTCCCCATTTATTTCTACACCTTCTGAACTACAAAACATAGATTTCTTTCAATAAAATTACTCTCAGGTTTTCTAGTTTGTTTTTGTTTCTTTTTCCTATTACATTTCTGGTTGGATCTGGAGCCCTTGTCTATACTTTTCTTTTTCCTCTTCTGGAAACAGAAGTTTCAGATAGACTTTACATCACTGACAAATAGCTTTTGCCTGTACCTTGTATTCAAATTTCTGGTCTTTGTAGTTTTTTGAATTTTATTGGTATCTCCCTAAATTCAACAAAGTTTGTTTTCAAGTAGAAACTAATTTCAGTGACAGAACTATTTGTCTTTTTCACTTTTAGCTGATTTTAACTGAATCAAATCAGGATTTCCTAATCCAGTAACAGTTTCTTATGATAGTACTATTTTTGAAAGAAAGATTCTTTGTTTACTGAAACCAAGTCTTAAATAGCATTGACTCTGGCTGGTTCATTAACCTTTGTGAAAGAAGCACGTCCACTCTCCCATGTGGAAATACCTGGGACCAACCACTGTGAATATTTCCATTTCCAACCTATGCCAGGAAATTATATTTTTCTCTAATAACACAATTCTTGAGAGAAGAAGAGATATTTTTAAGAACAACAGAACAATACAGAAGACTATAACCCGTTCCAAAAAGTTTCCAACTGATTGAAGATTCACAGCAACATCTAACCACCATCCATGTGATGACAGCACTGTCCTTCCCAAGACCACTTGGAATAACCTGTTCCTGCACACACAGTGCCTTCAAGCCCTTCCTGGCTACTCCAATGAAGGTGGAGGACCAGTGGAGGCCCTGCTCACTCTTGTTCTCATCCCACACCACGGTGAGCCCTGCACAGGTACCTCCTGAGGATGTATCATCATGCATGGCCTCTGTGAGCCAGATCATTCAGTAATATGTGCTGGGTCATAACCTAACAACATAGAAACCAAAATCCTCGTCCTCCTCCCGTTACCAGGTATCTGTCAGCTTGCACTAATTTGAGTCCTTATCTCTCAGAGGTTAATTGGAACTGACAGCTGCCTCATGGTAACAGGACTGTAGCAGCAGTCATCTGCACTGCAGCTGCACCGTGAGGTGCATCGTGCCCACGTCTACAAGTGCGACATCGGGGGAAACAGGAACAGAGAAACCAGGCAGGCCTTGGGGGAAAAGCTATGAAAGAAATTAATTATTATTACAGGGATTTTTAAATCAAGATACCGGCTTTGCTTCGTTAAATAATAAAGCTGAAAGATTTTCTTTGCTACGCTCTGTTCCAAGTGCATCTCTTCTGTTGAGGTGGGGAAATTGTGGTGGATGTAAGTTCAGTTCCTTATAGCACCAGTTTGAGAGTGAAAAGTAAACTAAAGAGGCTCTAGAGAAAAATATAACCATTTCATCAAATATTCCCAGCTTGAAGCAAGAAGGCTAAAGAAATGGAACATCTCAATGTCAGAACAGCAAATTAGTCTGTTTGCTGGCTAATGCTCGACTTAATTTGGCTCCAGTTCCCCCCCTTGGAAAAGGACACGAAGGAAGGTGACCTACAGGGAGATATGACTTTCCTGGTGTGAATCCATGTATTCAATGTCACAGAAATGCTTTGGCATCAAGGTGAGAGGTTTGCAGAGTGAGGACTTTGGGAGCAACCCCATGCTCTGCCCTTGAGAAGGGGGCAGTGAACACCAGTGTCCACAGTGTTGTAACACAGGCACATCTGTGAAACCCTTAAAAGGTCATGCATGCCTGTAAATTTATTATAGCAAAGACCTAAATGGAATCCTAATGAACACAAAAGTTATATGGTATAGAATAGAGACATGCAGATATAAATATATTTATGTGCATATACTACATTTTTGTCTGGGAGAGTCTATCTGGAAGCCGTAGCACATGTAATAGAAATTATGTGCAAACTGAAGGACTTCAAATAATCCAAATACCTCTTCATTTTATCCTTTCCACAAAATTTGTACAGGCTCTAAACAAATTCACACATTTGAACAGCAGAAAGCAGAATGTATATTACTTAAAATTTATACATATCACCAAATAAGATATGAGATAGGCCTGTAGCAAATCACATAGCAAAATGAGAAGTAACATTAAAAATTACTCTTCCTTAAAAGTACCCTTACTGCCAATAATTCTCAAGATCATACTTAATTAGTGTATTAGTTTACCAACCCTCGTAGGCAGGGATCTTCATCTCTTTTTAAGAGTTTAAAGTGTTCAGTGGCATCCCAATCTTGGACAGTAATGGTTAAAAAAATACCATTTAGCAATAGCTTCAAGTCTATAACTCAGCTGAGGATGAATCACTCTCTACTTTTTGGATTTTGTATTCTTACTTGTTATGAAGTTCAGTGGCTGGCTTAGCAAAGCAAATAAGAATTTTTATGGAGAAGTACAGAAGTAAAGGAGTTCAGCTTCTGAATGACTATTTCCAAAAATAGGAAATTAAACTCTAATGACAAAAGATGAGAAGAGGCCATGGGAATTAGCTGTTCAGCTGTCACTCATTTTCTGAATTCCCTCTCCTTAGGCTAGACTTTTTAGGGGAGACAATTTTATCTTTGCACATTGGTGAGCAATAAACTTAGGGAACAAATTTCATGCCCTTAGGCTTTGCAGAACAAATTGTATGTGTGTGTGTGTGTGTGTGTGTGTGTGTATATGGGGGGGTTGTTTTGGTTTTTTTCATAATAGAGACAAAACTTGAAACGGAGGTATTGGCATAAAAATTTCTTTTGTTTTGTAAGGATACTCAAAATTTGAGAGACAGGAAATGAGACAGTCCTTTATCCTGGTAATTTTCATCATCTAGCCATAGGTAGGAAGTATTTTTAAACCACACCTTTCAAACATACAGACAGAGGAGCATGATTTATGGAATTTTCTGTTTCTGATGGTTGAGCCAACATTAAAAGAGCCTCATATTTTATTGGTTCGCTATTTTTATTATAGCAAATGTCTCTCTTCAGTACTTGCAGCACACTGCATAACTATGGAAGCAAGTTCATCTTTTCTATGACAGAAACACTAAAATACAGATCCCCTAGGACAACCTCAATTTCTAAGATGGAAAGTTGATATTAAAACACACGAGTGATAGATGTCTACCTGCCACTGAGAACAGATGGACTCTGGTCACTTCCTTTTTACTCAAGCTTTTCAATATATCTTTTTTTTAGTCAACTTTATGACTTTGTACACTCAAAGCTATTGGACTTTTTTGGGGGGGATACTCTGATCACTTGTCCATGTATCCTGTCCAAAAGCTAACAATTAAAGTTATGCTGCTGACCACTCAGTCAAGAGACGGGATCCAAGAGTTCAAGGTATCAACTCCAAAGAAATACAGCCACATAAAGGACTGGTTTTTAACAAAATTGAATGGCGATATTAACACCATAATTCAGCAAGTAAACTAAAAATAACAGTGCAAATTTTACACCAAAGAAGTACAAGTGAAGTTTTTTGTTTGCTATGTTTCTGAAGAAATCCCCCAATGAAATAACCATGTTCTTTACTACTGAAAACATGTATGTCAGTATTGAGAAACATTAACTGGTAGTTGGTATTTTAGGGCTGAATTTACCAATCCTTCAGACAGTGCTAGGAAAAACAAGAGCCTCAATGTACCTGCAGCTGAGAACCTCAGGATGAAATTAAGTCAGAAGCCAGAAAAACACTGCACCAGGACAAAGCTTTTTAAAAACAAAAAGCCTTTGAGGTTAGCAGCAAACGTTTTGTTTAGTGGCATGATGGATTCTTGGCCTGTTTTCTTGGGCTTCTTGGTCTGCTAAGAGACTTACAATATTCCCCTAAATTTTAGCTACGTGTATTTCAGCACAGATTTCTGGCAAATCATGTAAGCCACCTCCACGTAAGCCACACACCTTGTGTCTAGCAGCAGGCATGACCACTCAGAAATAGAAAGGTGCATTAAATCTGCCTACCATTCCTAAGCAAGGGTGTTCCACACAGCATCTCAGCCACGTCTGCTTCCTGCAGTTTGTGGGTGCAGCACTGGGCTCCCACTCACCCAGGACAGCAGATGGGTCACAGCTGGAGGAAACTGTATGTCTTATGTTTGCACAAGCACAATAAATTGCACTGAATACAAGTCTTCCAGACTCCTCAGCCTACTATGTTTAACTAATCTTAAATTAGCTAATACAAATAGGCATCTTGAGCTCCATTCCCTCCCAAGGTCAGCAAACAAAATAAATGCCAACACATCCCAAGACTTTAGCTTCTCTGTGAGATTACAGCAGAAAGCAAAATCAGTATCATCAATGAAACATTATTTTTGAGACTCGTAAAGGCAGATGAATAGAAAATTTGATACTTGTATAATATCTACTGGACCATTAAAGCTACTTGCTGGTCAGTATCTGTATTGTCATAATTCAATGGAGCCAAGTGCAATCATATATTCAATACCACTTAGCTTTTGTACAGTACTTTTCATCAGTGCTGTTCATCAGCACCTAGCAGTTTATAAAAAAAGAGTGTTTCATTATCACATCTTAGCAGGTAAAATGATAGCTAAGACAACAGAGAGAAAGTGACTTGCTGAAGGTCATTCAACAGGCACAAGGCAGAGCAAGGAATAGATGACAGGTCCCATGAATTCCCATCCAGCGTTCTTGCCATCAGATAGCACAGTCCCTCACAGTAACTCACTGTTCATCTGCTCTTTCAGCAGCCTGCTGCAAAATACATTCTTCACTCTAGATAACTGTGTCCTTATATACTGGGGGAGATAAATACTGGTAGTGTGTGGAAAACCGAGAAGGTTTCATCTACAGTGAAAGTGGCTAAGAAATAACAGTCAATCTTAGGCTACCAGCAGGTAAGTGCCATTCCTTCCCTAGAGGGAGTTTACTAGAGGCTGAATAAGGTCACAGAGTAAATTACCACAAAGGTCTTTGATCTCTGTTTTCATCTCAAGACATGAATTTGAAGTGAGCACTAAGGCAAAGCAAGCAATGAGGTGGACAAGAGATGTCTCAGAAAACCCTCATGTGGACTGCCAAGCATTCAGAAACAACAGAGAATGAGGCCACAACTGGATTTCTTTGTGGGCTTTTTTTCCAGCCAGATACCTGTGGAGTTTCATACATTTCCATGGTCATTCTTTAACAGGTGTTGAAATAAAAGTTACCATTTCCTGCTCCTTAAGGGTTCTTAGAATTAGGCTTCCAGCCATAGGCTTATCTAAAATCCATGGAATCCAATTAAAACTGTACCAAAGTCTAGACTGAATTATCTTTTCAGGAACTATTGGTAACATGAATTGGAAGTTTCCATTGAGCTTCTGCTGAAAACATCTATTGCTGGTGAAACAAAATAAGTTCCATCGAATGAAATAACATCTGATGGTCACGCATGCAATACAAGTGAAATATGATTGCTTAGCTTTTTAGATTTTTCAGTTGTCAATTGACAACTAGCCCTGCACTTGATTTCCTTTCTTTGGAATTTGAATACTCATATCCACAATTTCAGTATTTCTAACATAAACACTATGAGTATCTCAACTTTGCCAGACAGTGTTGAGGTTATATGCTGGAGAATTAAAGTGACCTAAGAGTCATCCTCTTGCATTGTCACAGTCCATACAGAGATCTAATCTACATAACTAAGACATCTTCTCCAAAATTTAGGCATTTTTTTGCATTCTGGCTACTCTACTCTAGTCCTTCATCCCGCTAGATGCAGGCTTGAAATAAAATAAGGTATGGTGCCCTTTCTTCACTGAATAACCTCTGAGAAGGAATAATCCACTGCTAGATTTCAATATGCAATGGCAAAATCATATCACTGACCACTTAAAATCATTGAAGAGTATACAGCTTTTATTGTAAAGTCTAGCAACACCCCAGCAGAAAAAGGTCCTCACTTTAATTCCCCTGAATGCATTAGCAGAGCAATTATTTTTTCACTTTGCTAAAAAGCAGTTGCACCCCTATATCTCAGATACAGCCTCCAAAATAACAAAGCAGTAAACAAAGCAATTAGTTCCTGAAATAAAGATCCTGGTTTTTTAAGGCCAGTGACCAGTAAAAAAAAGTTTTTTTTCCTGAGCTTTTCATTCAGAAGTCCCAAGATATTTCCATCTTACAAGATCCTCTGGAGACTGGAAGTGCAACTGTAATAATTTTACAGATTCTGGAAGCTAGTCATGAAAAGTTCATTTTTCTTGCTAAATGTTTCACAAAGCACCATCAGTGTTGGGAACAGAGTACAAGAGAGCTGCCTCTTCTGCCCTTATTACAGAACTACTTCAACACAGCAGCATCTGTAGCAACAGTTCTTGTTAATATTATTTAAAGCTGTGATCAGTCTTATTGCTAGACTCCTACAAAAGTTCAATATTTGTAACATATTGCCACGTCCATCATTGTTGATTTAAAAGTAAAATAAAATCAAAAGTAAGGCTGACAGAGTTATAGAGCTGAATGTCAAAGGGCAAAAGAAAACATGGTAATAATAAAATTATTATAATGCAATGTGATAGCAGCCAACATACAGGACCTTTCAAAGGCACGTCATGCTCAGAATCAGTCTCTTCAACAGCCTTTCTCTTCAGTCACATGAAATCAATCTGATTACTTCTAACAAAGTTATATATATAAAAAAATCTTATAATGTATTACAACATAATGCATTTCTCATCAGGCAGGGAGACACAGCAGGAATCACACAAAGACATCTATTTCTAGTCCTGAAGATTTCCATGTATTAAACAACCACCTGTGTCTAATTCTGTAGGGAGGTGGAATTGATTTTAATAATATTTTCCAAACTATTACAATTACTTTAAAAGATACAATCTGTCATTTCTGAATTATGAGAACATGGGATGTTTCTCAGTGAAGTCCTAAAAATACCCCAGCTTTTAGAGTAAAACATATAACTCCAACCTTAAACATTAGAGAATATCAGTCATAAGACCTCTCACTATTATTTTTCAAAGGTGATTATTTTTCACCTGTTTTCCAAGCCGACATATTGCAGGCAAGGAAAAGTACATCCCTCATTGCTGCCTGAATCCACATGGCATCTGCATCAGTAGTTCTGGAAGCAGAGTTTTGGAACACAGGAAGCTGATGATCACGGGAGCATGAAAAATACACTTTTTCACTTGACTGAAATTTATGAAATGTGCAGCACCACTTAGTGTACCACCAGCACCCCAGATGTAGACATTTGCATATGGAGGCAGCAGTGAACATGCCCACCTGGTATATTCTCTCTTAACATCACTAAACAAACCATCGAAATGCAGTATTATCAAAAAATAATAAATACCATTGACATGAAACCCATGAGACAGAAATCAAATGGATTAAAAGAATATCTTATAAATGAGTATGTAGGAATTGCAATTAAAATACATGCCTAGAAGAGAAAATAAAGTCATTAACTGAAAAAAAGATGTGTTAAGATAGCTACCTATCCCAAAGGTACTGAGCAATATACAACTTCTTTTATAGTTATGCAAGATCATTTTCACATAGTCAACCTGGCACTCAGCAAGGACAGATTTTGGCTCTTGCACTTTGTGGTTAGTATGTTCCTGGATTTAAAAGACAGCAGGTGAGGGCCAGTGAAGATTAAGGAGTCTGGTTTTTTGCCATAAGGATGTTTTTTGGTTGCCCTTTGTGTTTTAAGGGGTATTTATCAGGGGGTAGTAGAATGGATATCCTTTGAATGTAGATGGGTAGCTATAGGTAGGGACAGGTCACTTACCTATCTGTTGGTTTTATTTTTTCTCATTTCACCACAGATGTCAGTGCTGCTAACAGGCATACACAGTGTGTGTTTATACTTCATTTTGTATGCTTGTGGTTAACAATCTAGTTTGGTTCAAAGTCTAGGCAAACTTGGACATATAATGTCTCACAGGAAGAGCTATTGGAAACATGCAGGTGAAAGATCAGCTATAGAAGGAAAAAACAATAATCCAGCTCTTAATGTTCTAATCTCTCATTAAAATCTTTGGAAATAACTTCTACAGAAAGATATCTAGCAACATTTCACTTATAATATTACAGTAGCATAATTTTCAACTTCCAGTGGAAAATGAAACAAATCATTCCCATAAATAAAAGAGAAAGATGAATGACAGGGTTTTATTACCAAAGGAACCACTGACACTCTAATTAGCAACACAAGGATTATGCTTAGGGCGGATGAATCCCCTAAAGTGTGAGCAGTATTTTTACCTCCTTCTATCAGGAAAGGAAAAGTTTAGGTCATCTGAGGGAAGTCAAGGAAGCAGAGAAAAATACAATTATACCTCCTTTTCTCCTCCTCCAAAGACAACCTGGACATTACCAGGCTGGGCGTTGGAGGTGTGAGTGCCCATGCACTGTGCGGTGCTGGGAGGACGGCGAACGCCCCTCTCCCCCAACAATCCCTCTCTGTTAGTATCTGATAGACAGCCAAAGCGCTTCTCTGAAGAAAACAAGTGAACCACCTATGAAAAAATAAACTGCTTTTCAAGAACATCCATCACTGGAAGGGGCTGATTTTCTTGTCCTCAAACAACCTTGTTCCTAAGGCTCCTGGGCTGCCTCTGAGTTGTAGGAAAGAACATATTGGGGGTTCACTATATGGTGTGATCTCTTTTGTTATTCATTCATTCATTCATTTTCTCTTTCCTGCACCGGCACAGGGTGCCTGACTGTGAAACCAAGGAGCCACTAAACTGACCCATATTGCTGTTGTGACACTAGAAAACTACACATATTAATACCAAGGCATCTAGCATGGCACTAATAGTTGGATTATTAGTGGCTGAACAAGCAGGCTTAGGCAGCCTTTATTAGGCTAATGAACAGATTTTTCCAACCAATGTCCCTAATCACCGTGCCTGCCTGCAGTAAAATAGCATGAATAACTGTTAAACCAGATACAATTAAGGTCCTCACTGGGATTAGAGCTACGGAGCGGCTGTTCCCAGGCACCTAGATCCCTGTTTCCTAATTCTAGTTAATAGGAGACCTTCTGCCTGCTTTCTGCCTTAAGCCAGTAAAGGAGAAGGGGAGGGAGTGGGGGGAAAACCCTTTGCAGAATATCAGATCCTCTCTCCTAACCTTTCCTGGATGAATAGAGACGGATTGTGAATCGTGCAAACCTAACATCTTCTAGAACAATGAGGCCCTTCAGCGATAACAATAGTACTAATCATAATAGTAGGCAGCTCCAGCCCCTTTCTATCATGTGCAAACAGTTGGGGCAGAATATGAAATTGCTTTAGAAATAGATACTGACTTTCCCCCCCCCTCCCTTTCACTTGCCTACTAAGAATAGCCTAATTTATTCATGCTTTTATTTGGCAACAGAAACTAGGCTGACCTGCCTCCCTTTTTATTCACACAGATAAAAGGGCTTTGGCAAAAAGGCAGAGGACACTCTCTGCATTTAAAGGTGTCTAGTGTTGCTCTCCAAAGGAATGACAGAATGGTTACTGCTTCTTTCATTGGTCCTCCTCTGCTCTCTGGCCTTCATCTCTTTTCTCTCCGACTTTCTTTGGGGCTGTTCATGCCATAAAAACTAGGTTAAATCTGGGGCGGAGGGGAGGGGAGAGAGTAAAAGAAACTCAAGTGCCTTCAGCATCTCGTTCAGAATAGTGTGGCACTGTGCGGTTACAGAGGTCCTATGTGTAACTCACAGTCTTGGAGCTCCGGGAAGGGAGCATGATTTAGAGATTTTGCTGAGAGCGTGTGTGTTTGGCAAGGGGGGAAAGAGGGGGGACTGAAAAGGGCTTGCGTTAACCCTTCTCCTATCTTTGTGTAACAAGAGTTGCTACTCAGAAAACGCGAGTCACTGCAGAAACACCTTGCATACCAAACCCAATCCATATGAGACAGCCTGGCTGTATAGATCCCGCTGACGTCCTCGGCTGTGCTCACGGCAGAGCCCTCCCGAGCAGCACACGCAGCCAAGCCGTCACGCTGCAGACAGATAACAGCAAAGTTAATTGCTGAGTACAAACACAGGCATCTTTCAAGCTGGACAAAACCCCTATGTATCCAAACACCGCTCCAGTGGCTGCCTGCGCATCCACTTGGTGAGCAAAGAGCCGGGTTATCTGGCACTGGATAGGGGTAAGAGGGCTTCTGTCTGGGTGAGTAAAGTTCAGATGCTCCCTGCTTGATTAATAAAACCTCAGTCTAAATAATAATTTTTAATAACATATCAGAGGTGGTTGGTTATGTGTTTTGGCACTCCTGATGGTGCTGAAAAAGAGCAGGAGCACTGCCCAACTGTGGTGCCAGGGACTGTCTGCACAAGATAGCCACAACCAGTCACCCACAAAGCCAGGTCTTCTCCAGGCTACTGGAGCCTCACCTTCCCCATATGTTCCTTCCAGGTGTTTCAGGTGGTTTTCCCCATGATTCCGCTTTTCTCTTGAGCTTATCTCATTGCATGCAAAATATTTTTATAAAAGATGATCTAGGAAGTCACATAAAGAGGAGTCTGAAAAAACAAACACTGAGCATGCTGGTGTACCAGACCAGCTTAATAGTATCTCCTGCCCTTTTAAATTCAACCACATCCACCACAGACTAATACTTGCCGTGCTCAACATCCGACTCCTGGTTTGTATTTGTGATTTATCCCCCAAATGACTGATTTTGTTCCTTCTGCACCTTTTGGACTACCTCATTTTCTCAGCTATGCCAAAATAAATATGAATTCAACAGATATATTATGGCTTACTCCACTGTAACTGAGAGCAGAATGTGACTTGTCTTCTCAGATGCATTATTAAAGAACCTAGCGAGAGCACAGATTTTCCTGCTATGTTATCACATGATAAGGTCGAGTTGATCTGCAAAGTGAAACCTTTCAGAATTTTATTTGGCAGTTTGCTTTAAAACATCAAGTGGTAAATGGTTTCTGCTCTATTTCAGTTCTCATGAACACAGTTCTTTTACGACTGAACCCTTCAACAGGTTAGCAAACATTGTCTCTCTGCCAAGACATGCCATTTCTTTTTTTGTAGAATACTTCTTTTCTTCATTCCTCTGCCAAGCCTTTTCTCTTCTCCACACACTGCTTTCAGATTGCCAAGACATGATCGTGTGCTTTAAAGTTGATTTCGGAATTACTTGGCATATCTTCTTAGTTTTCATCTATTTTCCTATCTGGAAACACAATAGAAAGCTTTGACTTTCGAGAATTATTTTTTTTAAGCACCTCTTTTGAGAAGCTATCAAAGTGCTAGCTACCACTGATTTAGTGTAAGAAACTAGACCATCAGGATTAATATTCTTGTCATATACCATTGAGAAAGGTTGAAACTTCAAAGCTAAAATCCAGATATAACCTCCCTGCAAAGCTCAGGTATTGGCATCTTCTTACCAGTCTTAAAAATGAGATGTAAGAAGTCTTATGCAAGAGTACATATCCTAATCCACTCCAGCACTGTCCAGGAAGGATTCAGACACCATGTAACCATATAAAATGCACCAGATTGGGCACCCAGAGGGTTGTGTCCATAAGAAGTCTATTAGTAGAGTTAAAGCCACAAATAGTAGTTGTGGGCATCTCATCTGTCGTTCTGTTACACTGGTAACAAAACATCACTCTCGCTTCTCCCACTGATCAAAAGATCTTTCCAAGTCCTCAACTCATTCTGGTAGCTCTGTCCTAAATGCTGTTTCTATTTTTTCCACACACTCTGTGAAGTTGAGGCTCAGTAACCCCGGAGTTGTCTCCCTATCTTCCTACTCCTTACACAGCCAATAATCATAGTCGTCATTTTAAGAGTCAGCGTCTATTTAGGAGTCCAGAATTACCTGGGTTTCTGTCATTACCCCAATCCCCTTTTCATGTCACTGCATTGATGGAAATGATCTCCACCTTCTAAGTGTGACCTACATTTTCTGTCCATAGATGTAGGATTTTGCATTTGGCTGCATTATTTCAGACTGTTTACTTCTGCTGCCATTATGTGTCTCCCTTAACTCTTCAGGGTGAAACCTTTTTGGGCAGTCACTGTACCTGGCTATGTGTTGATGCAGTGTCAAGCACAACAGATCTTCATGTTCAATGAACTTTACTGGCCTTCTCCTCTCCACATACCATTCACACAGCCACCTTTATGTTGGGCTGCTTCTCAATGCCTCTAAGTATTCAGATGCAAAGATATCACATGAGCCACCACATGTCTGTTTACTGCCTCCCTTCCATTGCCTTGAGTGCAACACAAAAAATATGCTCATTTACATAACCTCTTGTCAGACATGCATACTTAAGGCTAACCTGGCCACATAGCACAAAATCATGAGCTTGCTTGCCGAGACCTTGCACTCCTACTCTTCGTAATAGGTTTCAGAAGCATCTACAGAAGTCCAAAATGCCTTTTCTGTCAACAGAGCACAGAAAGGCCAAACTCAGGACATTCCTAGAGCTGCATACATCCCATGTATTTATAGACCAAAGATCAATACATATTTCAGATGTACCTATATTTATATAGGTGGGACTTATAAGACACAATCCAGAACAGAGGTATTCTCTTCAACTATTCCTTGACATACACACTGGCAATCAATCTATCCCATGGAGAAATTATCCTCAAACGCGATTTTGTGGGGTATCAGTTGCAATCTATCAGCCAGAACAGTTTAGGCTTCCCTGTGTAGATGAGGATCCAGGATTTTAGAGTGAGAATCTGTTTTAATGCTTTTTCAGCCTTTCCATGGGCTGATGCTACAAGTTTGGTGGGATCAGTGAAATGCTCAGTGCATGACAACAAAACAGTAAAATCTCTGCAGGTTCAGCAACTATTCTTAGCAGTAGGGAGCCTATATTTTCTTGAAAATAGTCCAGAAGAATCACTCCCAGAGCACAATATGGAGAGAACCAAGCTACTCAAATCATACAAAAATATCTAAGTAAAATGTTAATTTTTCCCAGGAGAAACATATAAATCACATGCTACCACCTGTTGTACTTTGCCAATTAAAGGACAGTGGTTTTTAAATTCATCTTGGCAAGTTTTTCAAAATTCCTTAGTATTTCATTCCTCAAACATTTAATTGCTTCTGACTGCCTTCAGGAGTTGTACTGGAAGAAAAGCCGTTGTGCAAGGCAGCTGGGAGATCTCAAGCAGTTCCAACTTTTCCCAGTTAATTCTATAGCCTGAAAGCAAGCCAAGATCTTGGATTAACACTAGAAGGGCGAGGATTGTGGCTTCAGAGTTTGTTACAAACAAAAGCACATTGTCAGTGTATAGCATCCAATGGTACTTCAGTGAACCATCCCCGATACCCTGAATGCTCGGGTGAAAGCATTCCATGATTGCCATTTATTTCAAGGCATCAGCAAACTCTGATGTTGTTGCAAGTCCATGGGGAGCAGGCATTTGTAGTTTAGCAAAAACCCCAAACAAACGCAACCCTCTCCTTCACCCAAAAAAACACCCCCAAACCTAAATTCCTGACTGCAAATAAAACAAACAAAAAGTTACCTGGCATGGGTAGCTTTCAGGACCTTGCATGCTGGACCATAATTAGGCTCACAGAGATTTTAGTCAAATTAAGGAATTGTGTTTTATAAGCTTGATGTATATCACGTTATATGTTATGCCTATCTCAGACTGTAATAATCATTTCCCCAGCTGCTTTTTGCTTAAGGTGGCAAGTTAGCAGTCTACCTACCTTTCCCCCTGACTCCCAGAAGTCTTAACAATGTGCAAATTCAATGCGGGCCATATGCAGTTTATTTAACCTCTCCAGGTGCTCTGGGAAAGGACTTTTAGCCTGTTGCTGATCTAATTTCATCTGCTGTCTTCACCTTTTCCTTAAAACCACAGCAAAACTAATAACTTAGCCTCAAAGCAAGTCTTCAAAGCAGCTTGTCAATTTTCCTTAAAGAAAAACTGAAGGATCAACCACCTTTTTTTTTTTCCCTTTTTGTATAAACAACCCGAAATGGGGATCTAAAAAAGAGCATGGTATTAAACTTCTGTTTTATTTCATGCTCAAAGAACATGCAGTATGTTTTATGGTAATGAATGCACGATCAGAGATTAGGAGTACATCAGCTGAGGAGCTGAACACAGCTCCCATGAGGACTGGAAAAAAAAGAATAATCAACCTATGAATACAGCCTTTATTACAATACTACAGCTCTAGAACATCTTATTTATGACTTGAGTGGAAAGATTTAGGTACTATTAGTTCCAGACTTATGTACAGTTATGATAAGGATGTGTACATCTCTGGAAGCTTGTCAAAATGTCTATGAAAATTCTGCGTACTGAATTCCCCTGGTCACAGACCACATGTCTTACACGATGGCTTCTCAGGCAGACCATGTTCTTCTCCTAGTTCTTAGAAAGCAAACTCAGCAGGTAGAGCTGTTTTTCTGCTTAGTCTGTATAAACCCCAGTGCAGTGGGATTCTTCTAAACTGGGATTTTAGAATGTTAGGATAATGCAGATAATAAAAATTAAAACAATAACAGTATGAAACAACACAGGAAAACAAATTCAGCACTGTACAACATATACAGCTTGCAAGAAACCTCAACTCAAATCTGCCCTTTCCCCCCTATGTCTTGAAAATGCATTATTTCAGAGATGGGACTGTGTCAAAAAACTCCTCTTTTTAAAAAAATTCTTCATCGTGTAGGGTGGTTTCTTTACATGGGAATACAGAAAATTTGATTATCTACCTTCAGGGTTTGGCTTTGCGGCCAAGAACTCTTGGTGTGAAGTCCTCAGACAGGTCAAGTATTTCTGAGGCAAGTGCCAGAAAATTTCCTTGCTGTCACACGCCTCGGAGTTCCCTGTGGGTCTGTCTCTGTGTGATCTGCCCTCCAGATCAGCCCATTTACACTGGGGGTTTCCCAAACCTGGGCAGCCATGCCACGCGTTTAATCCTCTACTGCACACACACAGCCCGCCTGCACCGCAGGCACTCACGGAAGGATCAGGGAGGAGACATTGCAGATTCTGTTGTACCTCCAGAGATGAGGGGGTTTAGCTGCAGTTGGTTTAAGCTGAGAGGGAAGGAGCATAGCCTACAGGAGGAAGGAGTGTGGAGGAGTCAGCGTGCTCCTGGATTTACTGGAAGTTAGTTAAGTAACCGTACACAGAGGATATAACTAGTAATCAGGTCATGAATCTCTGCATACAGTTATTTTTGTAAGAAGCCAAACACATTTGGCAAGCCTGGCATTGTCTCATATTATTAGCTGGCAAATAGTGTACAAAGTCTTTCAGTCCAGTGAGAGCAACAGCAAAGAAGAGATCGCAGTTGACAGGAAGACAATAAAAACATCTCTGAGCACAGAACAAAGAAGGGACTTGGAACAACAGGAGCACTAAATTCCAAGCCTTGTATAAGCATGGAAAGAAGAATTCAGTCCATGACCAAGCAGATCATGGGTATTCAAAATACAAAAATTAAGGAAATCATTTAAAAGTGAATACTTTGATGTCCGACTAACTTGAAACACAAACAACAAAAGAATAAGATCCAATTATCTAAAATACTTGGTAAATAGACAAAAAATACATTTTATAAATAGTGACTGAGAATGGAGAATAACATTTCAGCTCCAGGAATAAGCAAAGGAAATTATTGCTTAAAATGTATTTCTCAGAGCCTTGGTATCCATGTCTACATTTAGAGACCTGAAAGATTCACTAACCACAGGCAAGATCATTCATGGGATGAATAATTTAGGTGATCCCAGCATAAAGGACTGACCACTGAGAGAAACAGCCCAAACCCAAGAAATGTTTCTGAACAGAAAGCACTGAGTTGCTGAAAACATCATCAAAACTATATGAACTGGGAGTGAGGAGCAAGTATACCAGAGGCTGGAGCAAAAGGAATCCAGGTGAGACAGCATAAACTTGTCAAATACATAGGCACCATGACATCAAAATTAAGATGAAAGATAAGAATGGAGCACAACTCCATGCACCTCAAAGTACTCATTAAAAAAAAAAACAAATAAAAAAGCATTTAGCCTGTCACTGTAACCACAGAAAGTACAGAAAAGCCACCTCAGGACACCAGGGTTGGCAGTCAGTCCTCTGCAGCAGAGAAGGCAAGGACTGGAGGCTCCTTTAGGAGAGTGCATCTCAGTCTGGCTCTCAAAATTACCCAGGGTGACCCTAACCATGGGAGTCACTGGCAGAGCAGGGGCAGAGGCAAGGATAGGGCTGTAGAAAAGCCTAGGAGAGAAATCACACAGAAGCCAGAGCAGGAGCAGGGTCTTGGCTGCCAGAAGTAGCCGGCCTGGTGAGAAGCCATGACTTCCCACCCCCAGGCAGGCTTCAAGGGAGCCCCCAGCCTCCCCACACAATTCCCAAACTTGAAGGCGGAAGGGCACAGGGCATGTCCCAGGAGGCACCAAAGACAAGCCCTGGATTTACACACAGAGCACTGACTACCATTTTGGACAGGTTTATTTACCTGATATCAGATATCCACCAAGAAACAGGCAGTGGAGTTTTACAAGCACTCTTACCCTGCACAGAATGAAAGAGGGATGTTGGTTATAGCCAGGCTTTGAGAAGCCAGCACAACCCCATTACCTTCCTTCTCCTGAGGAGTGATTTTCCTTATCTATATCTGTGACCTGGATCTTGCTATTACACCAATCCCGCTGAAGTTTGCTTTATTGTGATGGAACAGTCAGCAGCAGACCCATATCCCCTCGAGGGACACCCTGGTACCAGTCACTCAACCCATGGTTGTGTTACAAAACAGCAACCTTCTGCTTTGCTAATGTGCAGACATATGAGCTGTAAGCAATTTGTATAAAACATTTTAAGATACCAAGAAAAGAGCAAAAAAGCAAAGATGAGAAACAATAGCATACTGTTAATTTTTGGGTCATTTAACACAACTCCCGGTAATTTTCTTGTCTCTGTGCATCAAGTTTAAAACTGGAAAAAAAAAAATCATCATCTCTCCTTGTGTACATCTCAGCAAACCCTACCAGGATACTTCAAGTTTGTCTCAGTTGGCTTCTGTTATGTTGACTTCTGCTACAGGACTAGTGAACACACTGAGGAATAGAGCCATAATTCTGCTCCAAAATCTAATGCCAGCTGGAAACAGTGAAATTATGACATTGGACTTGTCAGTGGGGATGTCAACAGCAGTAGCATGAAAAGGTTTTATGAAATACTTTTTTTTGCAGTCCACCAGATCCTGTAAAAATGTGCTGAAGTTGCCTGTTATAGCTTGATCTAAGCCTCTTTGGATTCATAGAAGTCTAATACTGTGCTTTAATAATCTCTGGATCAGAACTTTTAGCGATAAACATGTCTAGAATAGTGATTTTTACATCCTCTAAAAGTAAATATTTTGGTTTAAGCCCCTCTTCTCCACAAACAAGATAGGAAATAGGCTGCAACTAGCTTGCCTCTTGTAGCGGTTATTTTTTATTTTCTTTGTGTATTGCAGCAAATAACATAACCACTAATCTGTAACCATGACTGAGCTAAAATCTAGGATAAACTGGCATTATTCCTCTTGGCCACTTTTTGAGGAAGAAACTGGTTAAAGGCTGGCATAGCATTTGCACAAGAGTACTTCATGCTCCTGGGTTTGTACTAACAGTATTTAAGAAACTGCCAGCGAATTAGTAAAAGTAGGTTTAGTAAGGGTAATGCTAACTAAACAGCTTCAGACAAAGCATCCTATGCTTTACAAACCTTTGCTCTCTGCCAGAAGAATGTGGGAAAAAAGCTAATCAATAAAAGACAAAATAGAAGCATTACCTCATCATGATGCAAACTCCCATAGCCTAAACACTGATCCAAAAGGCGAAAACTGAACTAGTGACTCCAGAGATAGCAGTAAACCTTTGGTCACATCAAATGCTCCACTCTACTTAGAGAAATACTTGGCTCCCAGTAAAGTAGCAATCTCTGTTTTTATCCCACAAAAATGAAGACAGAGATAAAAAGCAAATACAAAAATGAATTGTTTTTAAAATAGAGTGCGATATCTTTAGGCCAGACTATGCCTTACAAATTATTTGTAGATAGCTGATTGCAGAGAAGCATCTGCCATAATTCTGACCTCTGTGTGTTGCCATACCCTAAGGTAGCAATAACATATGCCCTTTACTAAATAGTAGCAAATCATGTAGCAGTATGCCAATATATTAGCCACAAAGCATATATGTAGGTATGAAAGAAGAAATTATTTTAAGAAGAAAGAAGAAATTACTTTAAAGCTGTGCTCTCTCCCTGGAATGAGATTCTTTGTCTGAATGACACTCTGGACTAGAATGCTCAGTGTGCACCAGGGGGACTTCTCAGAAGTTTCTTGGCTCCCTTTAACATTGCCCAGACCTTGTCAGCTGTGCAGCTATGAGGCACAGACACTGTCAGTGCAAGTTTAGTATTTTGTCCTGACAGTCATGCCTACTTTGAGCAGCACTGTCAAGATTTGGTCCTTCCTACCATCAGAAGCATCTAGAGGAATGCAATCAACAAAACTTTTTGCAGATAAAAAACCCCTGCACAAATATCCTTACTTTTAAACTAAAACGAAATTTCTCAAGCTTTCTATATGCTTAGCACAAATTATGGTTCAATTCAGACTTTAAGCAAAGGCAAACAACAATCCCAGAGTGGGCAACTCCACACACAATGCTCATCCACTTACAGCAGCTTGATCATTTGAGTGTGCTACAGCTTGCCTGTCGTTTGCTTCATGCTGCTTTTGGAGCTGTTTTTTCCATTTGTTTGTGTTGAAGGCTGCATTTGTTTTCTTTCCTTGTACTGAAAAAACTGGAGTACTGTTGACAGTAAAATTATTAGGCCCTTTACCCTAAAGTTGTCAACCAGTCTTGGCTGTTAACAGATCTAACAATTAGGTAATTAAAAGTATGATTGACAGGCAAACAGCGAAAGAAACCAAACCTGTTATTGCACCCCTTCAGTGCAACAAATAAACCCTCTGTACGTTTTCAGTATTCACTGGCTTCAACAGGCCTAATTATCCCTGGTTGATGAGTATGTGCATAGCATTCAGAAAGTGTAAGGTTTTCATGTCACTTGTTTTTTTCTTAGGGGTTTTTTTTTTTTTGGTTTTTTTTTTTTTTCCAGCTAGAGTCCTTTTTCTGATACGTGTGTGTGTTTTGAATATAATGCTAAAATACTGGACGTCACCCCGACTGCTGGAAATAAGCCAACATATAATAATATCCTATCAGGAATGCTTAGGAAAAATAAATCACTCCAGATCCTTGGAGTCAGTGATACAACTGCTATTCCCTTGTCAGAAGCAGGCAAGCGCATATGTTTAGTGCTGCACTTCAAGGTAGGCAGTCAGAGCTGCTCTGCCGTACGGGACCAGCCTGCATGACTGACAGTAACAGAGCTGTCACCGTGTGTTTCCCATTTTCTGCAGCCTGTGGTTCTGCACCCTGCTGTGTACCTCTTCAGTGGCTGCTGATTTGATATGATGCATTCTGAGAGGCAGAACACCTGACAATGTATTTTAAAATTAAACCAAAATCTTGCTGCTCTTTTCCAATTTAGACATCTAGGGAGAATTCTGCACTATATGGGATCCTTTAATTTTTTATTGTCCCTCTTTCAAATCACTTTCTCTGCCTTTCTCACACACAGACCAGGCAATAAATCTGTGTGTGCTTCGTTTTTGGTGGGCATCATTCAAAGGCTGATTTGTTAGGTGTAATTACATTCACAGCAGTTTGAAAGAATTGAGCTAAGCCGCCTGCCCTTCAGCTGCAAGTCTTGGTTTACAGTGCACCCTATTAATATGCAACTGGGCAGACAGATGAAATGCCCTCAACAGGTCTTAGATGTCTTTAGCATCTTAGTCCCCTTACTCTGTAAACATTGGTTAGCTCTGGGAGCAGGGACTGCCATGCTGCACAGGCAGTGCCACTCTGGGGGAAGGGGAGTTGAGGCTCAGGATCCTTCCAAGAGCCTGAAAGCCAACTGAATGGCTTTAAGGACTTCTCAGATATTTACCCTTTCTTGTCGCTAACAGTCTGAGCTTGCAACCGCCTCCTCTGGCCAAGCAGAATTCACCGCACACAGCCAGGCTGACAGAAGAGGGGAGAAAAATCCTCTGAAAAGCCACCCCAGCAACCTCACTCAGCAGGGCCAGGACCTCTAGGTCTTCAAACTAAATGATATCAGAGCAGGTGACTACACACGGGGGGTTTTTTTGGAACAATAATCAAGACAGATGACAATACAGCTACGCTGCTGTCTCTCTCCTCCCACTGTATTTCCTCCTCTTCCTACACACTATCATATCTCTTTCATGTCATATTCAAAGCAGCATTTCAAACCAAGAGCCGGAGCTAGAAATGGCTTGTTGGAGGGAGCCTGTTCTCTCAAGCAGGATATAAAAATTGAGATGGTACTATAGAGGAGATTACATTGTTTTTATACATGTATTTTAAAAGAACTTGGCTAACCCTGTAACTAGGATGAGATGCAGTACCATTGTTAATGCAGTACCTTCAGTCTCTGAGCTTTGCTGCTTCCTAGTTAATGAAAAAACAACTTCACAGGCTTTCTAGAGCTATGGTAACCTCACCACCAACGCTGACACACAGACCAAGAATACAGAGAGGTTGCTCTGGAGCAGCAGATTTGCCCACTCCCATTTTCTGATGAATTTGATCCATAGATCAGAACCTCTTTGCACACTCAGTCCTTCCTCCCCTCCTGCATATCCCTGCACCTCCACCTTGCTGCTAAACACCTCTGTGTCCCACCACCAACTTGAAATAGCACATCAGTTCCTGTGGGAGCTGGACAAGGGGAAACACACACAGCAGCAAAAACAAAGCAGGTGGTCTGCTGGCAGACACCCCATGTCTTTGAGACTTGAAACATTCCTCTTGCCTTGTGTTCAACACAGCTAAAAATGGTTCACAGGTTACTAGGATAAGGAAAGGTTGGGCCTGCAGTCATATCCCTGACCCTTCCTCATGCATCCAAATAAAATAAATTTAAAAAATATATATATAGACATACACCTTAACTGAAATTTGGGGAGGAAACTGTGTCTTTTTTACATGGCAAAACTGTGAATATATAGAAAACCTCAAAGGTCAATTACAGGGAATTAGTGGGCCAAAAGCTGTGTAGAAGCAGATTTACATCTGTACAGCAGAGAGAATGGATTAGTTATCAGGGCAGGGTTTGACCTAAGGGGAATTAAAACAAACAAACAAAACAAACCCCTGAAGATCAAGTCTCAGGCTCTCTGTAAGATTTAAGGATGTGAAATTTTCCCAAGTAACAAGCTATTTTTATACCATCTATTTTAAACCTTTCTATTCATGAGATGATTCTTCTTTTATTCATGCTCCTTCAATCTATTATACAGACCATACTTGCTAGCTACTACATTTTAGGACCATGCAAACTGTAAATATTGGTTTGTATTAAAAACAGGTCTGAGGATTCAGCATTTGCATCCAGACAAAGTCTTTTCGAAGTTCATAGGTGTTTTGATTCAGACCCACTTGAAGGCCTTGATTCTTCAAGATGCAAAGCGTTTTCAACTCCCACCAAAGTCCAAGGCAGTTGAAAGTGCTCTGTACTTTGAAGGGTTGGGCACATAATTTAAAAATCTCTGTTAAAAAAACCCCAAACAACCAACAACACTCTCCTCAATGATCCATTATTTAAGGGGCATGAATTTAATTACTTACTGTAACTAAGCTCAAGAAAGCTAGTCTTCTCACTTGGAAGGATACCAAATTTCCATGTCTGCATATAGGCACAATCACATACAGTGTGACCTTAACAAGATTTATGGTGTGGTTTATTAATTCTCTAAATTGGTTCCATAAATCTACACTAGCCCTCACTATTTAGCTGAGTAAACGGTCTTTGATCTCTGCAGAGAGAAGAAACATACAAATCAGATTTCTTTCATAAAGGTACTGGGCCAGACCCTGCCCTCAGAAGTATGGCCAGCAGCTCCTCGTCCCTCTCCCCATGGCAGGAATTCACAGCAGAATTTCATCTGCCATATGCACATCACATCCTCAGTTAAAACAGTTTGGATTTCTAGATGATGGGCATTTTATCTGTGCAGTGCTGCTCATTTTGCAGCAACTAACAAGTCCTGGGGAATTTGGGAGATTTTTTTCATATGGGGAAAAGTTAACTTTGCCTCATTTTGTTTACAGAAAGCTGTTACAAGATAACACTGTCTACAAATATTTCACTTAGAACAACACAACCATTTTAACAAAGATAGTTTTATTCAAGATCTACTCTGTAGGTTTCAGCAATGGACTGGCTGCTCATGCTCCACAGTGGACCAAGCTCAGCTCTCTGGGTTTGCAGAGCTCTGTGCTGGGATGCTATGTATTATCTCACAGACAGTTTTCACACAGCAGTTTTTCTTCTTGCCTATAGAAAGCCATACTGGGCCTAGATGTGGCTTCATTCTGGCAGACTGCTACGACAGTTCACATTGCTGCTGCTGCCCTCCCAAGACAAATCACCATCAGTGCCACTAAGCCTCTAAAAAGTTTTGATAACAACAGAAGTCAAACATTCTTTTAGAGCATGGCAAACAGTGAACTAAAGAAACCTGTACCACGTTAAGATACCTCAGTTTTGTTTCATGCTGATCAGGACAAGGAGGGCAAAATTAGAGTATACTTTAGTTTTATTAGCAGTTTGAAATTTTGCTTTAACAGTCAAATTAAGCCGTGATGTGTTATTAAGTAACAGAGGGTTTGCAAACTCATAAAAACTGAAAAGTATTCCACTGAGTTAAAATGAAAATGTGACACAACACATCTTTTGCATTTGCACCACACTGAGCTTAGAAAGCAGCATCATGTTTACTACAATGTCTGGGGAAAACTGAACAAATGCTGTTGCTCTTCAGTTCAGACTTGTCCTCCTTTATGTTCTTCACTTCCTCATAAAATTCAGATTTGAGGTTTGGTTAGGTTCATTTTTAGTCTCAGTACAAAAACATTTTCAAATAGAAACGGAATTATCCCATAGGCTTATGTGCATATTAATATAGCTCTTTCCTGTACTTTCTAGTTTAACTTTGAGATGAAACAGCTCAACCTTTTGTGTTGAAAATACAAAGAAACCAACCTGATCTGCCTCTTTTTTAGTTATAAAGGGGCAAGTGGATTCTTATCAAACTGGATGTGAAGAACTAATTTTAATAGCTGTATTATTCTTTTATTATTTCTTTAACTTTATAATTTCATCAGTTAACACAGTGCACAAGAGGCAGTATTTGGCTCCATAGGTGTGCACCTCACAGAGGTGAAATTTTTTGCAGACACCATCTGGAACCAGATGACTGAGGACAAAGTATTTTGTTCAAGTCTGTACCAAATATGATGAAAACTGAGGAGATGAACATGAAAAGAATAGATTTAGAAAATAGCTAAAATAATCAGTTCCACTAGAAGACTTATCTTCAGGAGGTGGGTCACACATCTACTGCTTCTGATAACTCCTGAGGAAGAATTCATGAACTCTAAATGGACTCCTAAATTTTACTGAAAAAAGTGAAGACACAACACATCTCTGTCATGGTGGGAGTTGGATCTGAAGACTTTACCAGACAAAAGGCTAATTCGAGGGACAAAATATAATGCAGGTAATGGTTCTTCTCTGGAGCTGGGAGGCATTGTACTGAAGCTGCAGAAGCTACTTGAGTGTTAAAGGAGAAAAAGTTTTGCTAGGTACAACCACACAAGCTGGTGTCTAACAAGCTGTACAGGAGGCAAAGGCCCAGGATCTGTTGCTTAGGTGGATACCAATTCCCTCTTTGTCCTAATAATAATAAAAGAACCCAACAAAAAACAAACAAACAAACAAACAAAAAAATCCCCACCACTCTAGAAGAGTTCCTGATACCATGATAACATGTTCTTGTCTTTGTTAGATGAGCATTTTATCTAGAGCTTAAATCATCCTTGTTTTTCTCCCCTGGACTCAATCCAATGAAACCACTTCTTTGTTCAAAGGTAGTGCCTCAACCTGAACACAACATGTGGCTGAAGCTGCATTAACTCAAAATACAGCTAAAAGTGTCCTTTGTGTGTTTGTGCTGTATACTGATTAAAGTCAATTTTTTTGCTATTAAAACAAGAGCCAGCACATGGTACATTCTCCATGTACCATGATTTCTAAAGTCTCTGAACCAGAGACTATTTCTTTACTAAAGGCACTCCAAATCCAAAATGTGGCTTTACTCTCTGTACATGAAATTTGCCATATCTGTTGTAATTTTATTCCTGTGTGCATTATACTTGTTTCCCCATCTACATTTTCCTTTTCTTCTATTGACAGTAAATTTCATCTGCCACTCTAGCATGCTGTCACTCACTCCTGTGAGATTCTTTTGCAACTCTTTATGCTCAAGTTTGATTTCCAGAATAATTTTCTATCACCAAATGCTCTCATTATTCAATTTAATATCTAAGTTCATTTATGAATATGTTGAACAGCACAGCTACCAGCTGGATACTACTAAGTTCCCTTTACCAAGCAAGCTGACCGTTTATTGCCACTTATTTTTCCCCCATCTTTTAACTAGTTATTAACCCCTAAAAGGATTTTCCCTCTTGTTCTACGATAGCTGTTCCTTACCAGATGTCTGCTGTAAATATAACCCAGCAGAACAAGACAGCCTAGGAGGTTCCTGGAGTGTGTGGTAGGGAACTAGGGGAGGTGCCCTGCTGGGCCTCTTGTTAGTGGACAGAGAAGGGCTGATGGGTGATGTGATGACTGGTGGCTGTTTTGGACACAGCAGTCACAAAACGATACTGCTTTTGATTCCCAGAAAAGTAAAGAGTTGGGTCAGCAGAAATTGCAGGCTTGGACTTCTGGAGGGCAGACTTTGACCTGTTTAGGAGGTCAGAGTCCCTTGGGAGGCAGTTCTGAAGGTGAAAGGAGTCCAGGGAGGCTGGACATTCCTCAAGAAGCAAAATCATAAAGGCACAGGACCAGGCTGTCCCCACATGCCAAAAGATGAGCCAGTGGGGAAGAAAACCGGCCTGACTGAACAGGGAATTTTGGATAGAGCTCAGGGGGGAAAAAAAAAAAAAAAAAAAAATTGTTTGTGACCTTTGGAATAAGGGGCAGCAACTCAGGAGGTGTGTTTTCTTGGCTGGCTGGATAGCCGGGCCCAGGGAGTGGTGGGGAATGGAGCTACTTCCACCTGGTGCCTGGTCACAAGTGGTGCTGATCAGGCCTTAGCACTGGGACCAGTCCTGTTCAATGTCTTTATCAATAATTTGGACAAGGAAGTAATGGGCACCCTCAGTTTGCAAGTGACACCGAGTTGGGCAGGAGTGCTAGTCTGCTGGAAAGTAGGAAGGCTCTGCAGAGGGATCAGGACAGGCTGGATCTGTGGGCCAAGGCCGACTGTGTGAGGGTGAACAAGACCAAGTCCCAGGTCCTGCACTTGGATCACAAAACCCCAGGCAGTGCCACAGGCTTGGGCAGAGTGTCTGGACAGCTGCCCATTGGAAAAGGACCTGGGGGGGGCTGGTTGACAGGTGCTGAACATGAGCCAGCTGTGCCCAGGTGGCCAGGAAGGCAAATGGCACCTGGCCTGGATCAGCAATACAATCCAGCAGGACCAGGGCAGTGCTTGTCCCCCTGTACCCAGCACTGGTGAGGCCACACCTCAAATCCTCTGTTCAGTTCTGGGCCCCTCACTGCAAGAAAGACACTGAGGTGCTGGAGCATGTCCAGAGAAGGGAGCTGGTGAAGGGTTTGGAGGACGTGTCCTGTGAAGAGCAGCTGAGGGAGCTGGAGGTGTTTAGCCTGGAGAAAAGGAGGCTCAGGGGAGACATTGCTCCCTAAAACTACCTGAAAGGAGGTTGTAGAGAGGTGGGGGTCAGTCTCTTCTGCCAGATCACAGGGGTTTGGAAAAGAAAAATCAGCCTCAAGTTGCATCAGGGAAGGTTTAGAATGAAAATTGGGAAAAATTTCTCCACAGAAAGGGTTGTCAAGCCCTGGCACAGGCTGCCCAAAGATGTGGTGTAGCCAGCCCTGGAGGTATTCAAAAGACATGTGGATGTGGCACAAAGGGACATGGTTTAGTGGTGGACTTGGCAGTGCTGGGTGAATGGCTGGACTCAGTCTTAAAGGTCTTTTCCAACCTAAACAATTCTATGATTCTATGAAAAGCCATCAAGCAGAAATTGTTTAGGGAAACTTTCTGGAAATTCAAAATATACCCTTATCAGCTCCACTGCAGAGGTTTTCATTTGTCTCTATTTAATTCTTTCACACAAGCCTCCAACAAATCTGCAAGACAAAATCCCTCTATAAATGCCATCTTGTGTTTTCACAATAAAGCATATTTATCTGTATTTCTACTTTATTATTAGCATGGGCTCTGCCCAAGAGAGAGGTCAGATTCATTCCTGCTCAGACATTCAACATTTGTCTTTTTTCTTCTTGGACCAAGGAGGGGCTCCTTAGTACAATACTATTGACTCATATTCCATTTTTCATCCACAAGTACATAAAACTGCTGTCTAACTAAGTTCCCCCTCCTGTGTTTGGGTGAATGCTTGTTACACCTCTTTCGGAGGTTCGTGGCTGGTTTCTCCCTGGTTTGGATCTGACAAGACAAAAAGCAAATTTAGCTGAAAAAAATTTCTTCCAAAGGGGACCCTTTACCCACCTGATCCCTTCCCAATCTGTTGGTAGTGACACCTGATAGTGGAAGTAGGAACACATCCTTATTTATCAGTCCCCTCTGGCAATTAGTTGGGTCTGCTCTCTCTCTGGTATGCTGAGCAAGAACAGGCTGTATACTTGTGCTGTATAAAGATAGTTTAGGCATATCGATGTTTTTGCATTGATGGGACACGGGGAAGGTGATGAGTGCGTTTGTGTGTCTGAGCAGGGTGTGGGTTGTTGCTGGGTGATTAAAACACAAAGTATGTTATGGTGAGATAGATTATTTGAAGAACGTAAAGCAATGAAAACCACTAGAGGGAAGAAGGCAAAAAATTACTTGATTCTAATACTCAACAGTATGTGAAAGGTTAGGGAAGAAGACAGTCAAAATATAATTTCAGAGCCTGATTCAAATCCCACTGAAGTAAATGAAAAATTCCCTTTGGTTTCAGTGGAGTCTGAACTTGATCGTTAATAGCTGTCATTCTGAGACTGCACTCACACTTCAAATGTGTTTTAAATTTAACCAAAAAAAAATAGACAAGTAAGGCAGCATGTGAATTGCAGCATTTGATTAATATATACAGAAAAATCAATTTATTGAGTCCTATCCTACTTCCTTTGGAATCGGTGAGAGCTTTACCATTGATTTCAGCTGTAGAAAAACCTCACTGCTTCCTAGAGGGAGCTTTCCATCTGAGTCTCCAGCAAGGAAATGCTCATTCACAAGCTGTGTGATCTAATCCATGGCAGCTTTAGCAGAACACACTGACATCCCTAGAGAGCAGGATGAAGTCAGATCAGGGCTGTAAGATGAACCAAGGCCACGTAAAGCCTTGCTTAAGTCAACATAAGGATATTATAGTCGAGATTTCGCCACGGCCTTTCCATTGCAGTGGGAACTTGAAGCAAAGAGGGTTGAGCGGGGAGACCCGGTGATGCAGGGTTACGTAATAATCCAGCCTGCTAATCACAAAAGCATGGATAAGCATTTCAGCCTATATTGCACAGGCAAGCATCTAATCTTGGAGATGCTTTCTGGTGGGGTGTTTTATCTTCCTTTCTCTTTCTTTCATTTTTTTTCCTTCCCCTCCCCCCCCCCCCCCCCCCCCCCCCCCCCAAATTGTCATACAGCCTGAGGTGAGAGGAAAGAAAAGAAGCCCCCCTGCAGATAAACCACAGCAATCAGGATAATGATTGCAAAGGATCATCAGTCTTCAGGACATGACCTGAACATCACCAAGGGCTAAAAGAGCATTTTTCATCTCTCCCTTCCTTCCCTCCCTCCTAGTTTGTCACTGCAGAAATGTAGGGTAGCAGGTAAGCAGAGATGGTGTTTCTGATTCTTAGACAAGACACAACATAGAATGTACAGGTCAGCCCTCTTGGGTCAAAACCAAAGGAAAAGGAGAAAAGAATCCCTGAGAAAAGGATTAAGCAAGAATCCTCCAAATCCCTGCCTTGATTCACTTGTTCCTAGAAACGAAAAGAAGCCAAGTGAGCTTGCAATTGCCTTTCCCAGATGGGAGACAGGGACTTTCCAAATTCTTCATCTGTCATCAGCCAGGGATAGAAAACCCTTGTCATCATCCCAAGGAAAAGAAGAGGGTAAACATTTGTCAGGGAGATGCTCTGTATCTCATTTGTTAAGCACCTGAAGTGTAAATAATTATAGGTCAGGCCCTGCTATATGTTATTTGTTGTCCTATTATAGAATTACTATAAAGTAATATTTCAAAGGATTTGTTTACAGGAAAACCGTAACCAGGTTACATAAACTCCCAAAGCAGGGTCAGCAAACTTACTTAATATACTTTGTTGATATGTATCTTTTATTCCTAAAGGACAGCAATGAAGAAAACTGAAAAGGGTTGAGAGTTGATACATACTGAATGGTGCATGAAAATCTGTAAGGCAGTTTAAACAGATGATTACAAAACCATTTATCTGTTATTGTCACAAACTGCATTAATCAAGCAAAGCACATAGAGCCCCATGAGGGCACTAACTACAATTCTTCAAAGTTTTAGCACAGTTTTTGGATCCTACAAGATCTCACTGATACCATGATATCTTAGAGGTCTTTTCCAACCTTAATAATTCTATGATTCTATGATGTGGTGCTGCTCAAAAGGGTTTAGTATGCTATTAGGAATGGAAATTAATTCATCTGTGGGAGATGAGAAGGTGATCAGCTCAACAGGACAGAACAAAATCAGTGTACAAGTGGAGAGTCACAGATTTCAAACTCTCTCTGCCCTGACTAATTTAAAACACATTTCAAGAAGCAAGATAAATGGGAGAAGGGAAGCCCTCCCAACCATCAGCAATGCCAGCTGTTTTACAGCAGGGTTATAGGGAATACCCAGGGGACACAAAGGGGCACATCAAGCACCTGAACACATTATTGATCCCCTCCTAAGGGCTGGGGTATATTAGAGACCTTGCCAGGGAGTGAGCATCAGTGCCATGGGGCTTACACAGATTGGCACCTCCCTGGCTGGAATGCAGACATGAAAGACTCATACTGGTGATGGACAACAAGATCCAGTCACTTTTGCCACTCCTGAGCTCACATATAAGATGTATTCACAGAAAAGCAATTTACCCTGCTCATATGTTACTGAAGCCTATGGCTAAACAGAAGCTTCACTGAACAGCTCATGTGTAATGTTCTGCTGGCTTGAAAGAGGAATTAAATAACTATGAAATAGGATGGAAGACTGAATATATTTTTCTGTTATCAAACAGCTTTGCATTAGGTTATTCTTCAGAACCATGGGGGAAAAAAAGTTTATCTCATGTCTGAGACTTTCTTTATTCTCCAGAATAGTGAATAACAGAGGGGAAGTAATAACAGAAAAATAAACCTCAACAAAACCCCCAAAATGAACATTTTCTTCTCACTGCATTGAGATTCTCCCAGAGGTGAGAGCAAAACAAGGTCTTTGGAATTTCGGATGTACTGACAAGTTGTTGTCAGACTGCATATACATTTATTACACCACACTTGGATTCTTCAGTGCACACTTTACTTGGCTAGTAGTGTTTTCAGAATACATGGGCCTCTGAAATTATTGTACAAAGCTCTTTCAGAGAGGCTAAAATGCTTCACTGCACCTAAAAATATGCAGTGACAACATGGCAATCTGAGGCACAGTTGCCACAGGTACCAGAAATACCTGCAAAGGGAAGATTTAAAGGATGAAATATGCTAAACCCCATTCCTTGACTTAAATGACTACAAAAAGACTATGATTTATGGTAGTTCATTGCAAGTTCTCCAGCACCATCACATCAGAGAACCTCTCAACCTTCATGTACTAACCTTAGAAAATTACTGAATGTGAGGTTGTATTCCTATTTCTGCTCTAGCAACAATCAGTGTTGAACAGATGAAAACTCAGGAAAAAGAAAAAGCTAATTTCCTGACTGCCATTGTGTCACCTCCTTTCCAGATGATGCCTTTTATTCTTCTTGACCTCTGTGTCATGCTCAAGATCACCTTCAGATCAACATTTCCTGTCATGTAAAATTCAATATGCCAGTATAGGAGAATAAATGGATGTGAAGAGGACTGAAAAGAATAAAGCAAAGTACTCTTACAGAAACACTGATTATAACCTATAATTAAGGAGCAGATAATTTCAAAAAGTTGTAAATAAAATTACTAGATTCTTTATGGGATTTATTGCACTTTCCAAAAAATAAGGTTTATATAGTTTATATAACCAAATAGATGTCTGGAAATTCCCACTTTATCACAAAACTCAGTCAAGAAATGCAAGAAAACTCAGGAGGTCACCCTGGAAAAATGCAGCTAAAAGTTAGCAGCAGCTCCTTTGAAGTTGCTTACTCTAAGGACAAAATCTGGCATTAAAAACTCACTTTTTGATGTGATTTTGAAGTCTGGTGCCACCAGTAAAACAGTCTATGGTTTGTGCCTTATTATTTGTTATATGAATATTTTATTTTATCCCAAGTGAGAAAAAAATAAAAGCACATCTCCTACATAGGCAATGGCAAGGAGCTTTCTGTTTCCTCCTGCTTCGAAATCACACAGCAGCAGAGTGTCACAGGAAAGAGTGGCATCTTCAGCTAACATCGGTCTCCTCCATAATAAAAAATTTACACTTGATGATCCATTTAAAGCAGATCTTAATTAAGTGCAATACAGTTGCACTTATTGATCCACAGATCTATTGGATCTGTACAGATCAAATCCTTACCGATCTGTGGACATAACCTTTTTTCAAGAGGCTTAATCTAAATTAAATCAAATACCACATTAAATGCTTAGACCATCTTTTTAGATTCGTGTGTGCTCTCCTGGCTTCAGAAACCTACTGCTAAAAATATTCAGCTACAGAGTTTATCCAGATTTATAAATAATGTGGCTGGGGCAGCTGTTCTCCTAATGGCTGTGTGCTAAGCAGACTTGCAAAGCCTGGCACGGAAAAAAAAGGGATCCTTCAGATCCCACAGGCTACAAGAGTAAGATCTAGGAAAGTCTTGAGGTTTCACTACAACCTAAAAAGTCTCATGCTGGTGTTGGTCACACATCTCCAGTGCAGAAGCACCCACCAACCCCATGGCTGCAATTGATACAACAGGTTCACAGAGCTTGTCCACAGTTTCTTCCAAATAACTGCTAAGTCAGCACTGTCAGCGAGCAGAGGACTATTGCTAGAGGCAGTTTCTCTCCCTTCACTTTCACAGAAATAAAAGGGGGAAAAGTCAAGCTGCTGTGGGAATTTTAGAAACAATGATTCTATAATATTAGGAGGAAGAACGTATCCCACATATGAAGATTTAAACCTTCAAAAGGGCAAGTTACAATTTTCTATTCATTTTGGAATTTTTTTTTTGTATAGTGTTTTGTGTGCAAATATGTATCTAGGAAACAAAAGAATAGAGCTAAAATAGTTTGTTAGTAGTACAGAAACTACTAATAGTTTCTAGAAATTCCTTTTCTTTTTTTGTATTTAAGCTGAACTAAAATTTTTGTACCTCAGGAAACTTCATTTCAAAGTGACATGTGTCATTACGTTCAAGGATTTTGCAAACACCAACCAAGTCCAAATGTGTAAAAATTTGATTAAATCTTAGATTCAGTGAGGATGTTTTATGATATAAAATATTTCTTCACAAGAAAATCAACACTAAAATAGGGAACTTTTTGCTTGTTCCACTAAATGGTGAGATTTATTTCCCTTAAAAGGTTTAATTACTTCCTGTTCACTGATCTGCTCCAGTGTATTTGCAGAAGCTGATGTCACCTGGACCTTTGTACAAATTTACTTTTCAGCTTAGTACGGTTGCTCATTATAAATAGGTTAAAGCAAATTCTAAATAAGCTATTCGCTACCACTGCTAACACCAAGAATAAAGAAAAGAAGAGAGCAAGAAGGATACTAAGCAAAAAAAAAAAAAAAAAACCTTCACAGTTCTGGTTTTCTTACTGAATACTGCCTGCAGCAGCTCAATTCAAATATTTAAATTATGTCAGCAATTAGACAAGCTTATTGTGCTTAAGATATTTCAGCTAGTCCTAAAAGTTTGAATAATTTTCAGTGGGGAACACTTATTTTTTTGAATTTGATGCCTTTTTTTCTGAAGTATACAAGAGGGATGGTTTAAGAGCTGCTTACTCTGCCTCAGTCATGGGGAACTGAAGAGACTGCATTTCTCTCTGATTTTTGTGACCACTGCAGTATCGCTTGTTCACAATTTCTTTCCCAAAGACCTCCTCTCAGAACTGGAAACTGAAAATCCATTCTCTATGCTGATAAGTTTACCAGCACATTAAAGGCAGAAAAATCACAAAAGCTAAAAAAGCCAAGTGTCCCATGATTTTCCTGTTTGTGGCTCTGCACCAGCCTTACAGATGCACATGTCCCATGTCCCTGTGGCCTCGTGCAGGTGAGCAGTTCCAGGTCAGTCCTCACTACAGAGTTCTCGGTGTGCAGGCCTGCAGCACCTTCTCCTCGAGGGTTTCCACAGCCTGATACACTGATAAGCAAGTTCTTTTAACTTGGATGTGTGACACTGGTGCTCGTAGCACTGTGCATTTCCTTCACTTCGTTAATAACTACAGAAGGTGTCAAGACAATAAAAAGCCACTATATGTCCATTGTTAAACTCCTGCTTTAATTAATATTTTTCTTTCCAGTCCCTTTGGGTAGAAATTCTAGGCTTGCCTATTTTACAGAAGACAGGTTCATTTTAAAATAGCTTAAAAGAGAAGAAAATGCCAATAATCCAACCCAGAAAAAAAGACTCACCAATTTTTTACTTACTATATAACACACTCTGAAAGGCTTATGTAAACATCCACCAAAATTTGGATTCATTGCTTTCCAAAATGAAGTAATGCAAAAAAAAGTGCATTTGTAACTTTTTATTTGCTCTGCCTGATGAATAGTCTTGAAAAAAATTCTAAAGAAATAGATGAGTATTTTTCACAGTGAGGTACAGGCAAGGCTTGCCTGCATTATCCATACCAATTGTGATGAAATTCAACAAACTTGAGTAGCAGAAGGCAAAAAATTCTCTTATATTTTGCAAAACTAAATGAAGTCACCAGAGTAGTGCCACTAAAAGCAACCAAGACATGGAGTCATTTAAACGGCTTCCCCTAGATGGCTAGGTTAAGCTCTGTTAAAATTAATCCTTTTTCATGCTGGCAGGTGTAACAAAGAAAACCTTTTTGTATGGAGTGCAAAGAGGGTATTTTACCCTCTCAAAGGAAAGCGGCTTGATATTTCCATGGAGAAAACAGCACAAGTGATTAACAATTTAGATTTCCCATTCCTAAGCTTTGTTTATATAAATATATGGGGGATCATTTCTGAATCTGTAAGAGGATTTTCTACAGTCCAATGTAAAGAACTTAAAACTGCCATAAATGAGATGTTAAAAAAAAATAAACAGATTGCCTTGATAAATGCCAGTTATTGCAGACTGAGCTCCACTGTAGTAACACACAGAGCAGCTGACATTTAAAAGGAACCTGACTAGAATGCTAGCTCCCTAGGTAGAATTTTTTCTTCTCTAAAATAATCTCAAGCCTTTGTATGGTTCCCACAAGACAGGATCTCTGTAGTGGTGCTCAGCCCTTCCCGACTCACCGTTATGACCTACTTCAGGACAGCCTTTTACACACACACACACAAGGAGCAAATGAGCATCTTCTTGAGCTGGGTCCAACGATGGGCATGTCATTGCTGGGACAGAAGGGACTCCAGAGACCAGGTCTTTGACATAAACATGGAGAGAAAAATGTGCTTCACTCCCCTCCACTTCCCTGCTGACTTTCATCCCTCTTCTCTGCAGGATTAATTTTTCCTCAGAAGTTTTTCCCAACTAATGTTTCCTCTCCCCGACTTGATTTCTGTAAAGGACTGAAACCATTTTCCTTGAGAAATAGTGCTGGGTTTTTTCCAAATGCAGAGACAGATGAAAATAGCAAGCAACATTAGTTTCCATCTTCATGCTGCTTTCCCTGGGGCTCTCCCCTCAGCACAGAGGAGAGGATCAATATGCTCTGTCCTCAAGCTCTCAGCTTGTGGGAATTGCTTCACTGACCTGCTTCTGGCCTGCTCTTCACAGGTCTCTTCTACCAGTTTTAAAGAGCACGACCTCGGTCTCTGACTGTCAGAAGGGCTGCCCCCATTTACAGAGGCAGCCTTGGTGCTGCTTAATGGCTTGACTGCAAGCTTTTTGGGGGTATTTTTAACCTTCTTTTTTTTTTTTTGCTTTGCCTGAATAAATAAATCCCTCCACTCCCATAACTCTCCTTCTTTGCTGATTAGCAAACCTTGAACTGCCTCAGCTACTCCTGCTAAGCACTGAACGTATCATGCATGTTAGTACATGCATGTCCAAAATTTACATAACTGACCCCTCTCAGTTTCTAGCAAAGATGCATAAAATGCATTTCTTACTGGATGATAAGTATGCTTGTTAATATAATTTCTCTCTGGCCCAAAGGAGGCAAGTCAAAGAATAGGCAATAGAGCATTTAAAGAATAGAAGCAATAGCCAGGTTCATGGCTCAGAAAGGACCAGCTCTTTGCTCAGAAAAACCTCAAACGAGCGCTATAGGATAACTATGCATTAACCCTCTATCTTCTTCCACACTGAAAGCCATGTATGAAGGGACAGGGAAGGACATGCCTACAAAGCCAACCTTCACTCCCATGTCCTTGCCATGACAAGTTGTCTGCAGCAGCCATGCAAGATGTGCAGGGTGACTTCACCAGCAGAAACAGATTAGCCTCCGACTTCTACCCCTACTGCTGACCAAAGATTTTCCACATCCTGATCCCCCTGAGTGCAGAGGGATACATGCTGGGCATGGTCCTAACTTCTGAAAACTGTGATGAAACAAAATATAAACTGACTCTGAACAGCCCCTGGGGCTCTCCTCAGTGTACCTGAGAATGTCAGGACCACCTTTGCATAAAACCCACAAATACAGGTAGCCAACATGTCTCTGTTCTATTCATATCTGTTGAATTCAGAACAAGTTTAAAACTTTGAATTAAATTTCTAGACTTTGGAAAGTTTACCCTTTACACAGAGATGAAGAACTAATAAAGCTGGAAGGAAACAATACATTTTTAAAGCTGACTGAGACTCAGAACATCGGGTAAGGACTGTTCAAAATGCGCTCAGTGCCACATCATTTTGACAGTACAGCAGTGTCTCAGCAGGTTGTAATGCAACTCCTTGGTATTTCTAAGTGCACTGGGCCTCTAGGATCACTCTCTGGGAAGAGACGTCAAGGTTGTTATTAGAAAGTTGTTTACATTTAATTAAAACGCTCAACTTATCTGAGCTTCCATAAAGTTAATAAGCCCATCAAATTTCTAGAGGGATTATAATCAGAACATATATGTTCCAGTAACTTTCGTCTGTTTCCACAAAATTTCTATAAAATATTTAAGTCCATCAAATATTGAACATGCACACTTAATGATCTCAACTTTTATTTTAGAATGAGGTTTTTGAGCTTGAGAAGTTATCTGTAAATACTTAAACTCAAAAGAAAACTTGGCAGAAGCACACTTTAGCTAGAGGAGCTTGTGAAAATCTGATGACCTTTCATTCAGCCTGACTAGTTTACAGGGAAACTCGGCAGCCTTTACAGGTTTAACCTCTTAATACTTTCAGGTTTTTGAATCCTGCACTTTCATTGCCTAGAGGTGTACTTGTTTATGATCCTGCACGATTTCTAGGTGATTTATAAGGCTCTGTTCCAGTAAGGACAGCAGTAACAGTTCTACACTTATGGACCATCTCCTCTGCTGCAGTCACTGTGGACCCACTACCTGGTGCCCACCATGGTTCATTAGAATGCTTTTCTGAAATGCTGCCTATACTGACAAGCCAAGAACGCTGTCCAGGTGCACCCTTCCTCCTTACTCAGGGTTTGGCATGGAGATGCCCTGATCCTCCAGCTGCTGTGAGAAGGACACACAGGTAAACAAGCTGGAGCAGGGCTGGGAGCAGCCAGACGCCAAGTGGATCAGGTCCCCGGGGCACGGCAGGGAGTGCACTGCCTTCTTGGCCCCGAGACAGCCTGTGCTATTTTCCACCAAGTAGCACTTGCTGATGATATCGGCAAGGCAAGGCCCACAGCCAACTCATGCATTATGTTGCTGATGTTACAGAATCAAATTTTATAGGAGAAGGCAGCTGGAAGAGGCCTCCAGAGAAATCTAGCTCACCTCTGTCCAAACACAAGATCAGCAATGCTTGCGTCATTTTGACAGATGCTCACCCAACTTGTTTGTAAAGCCTTCCAATACCAAAGGCTGCCTAATCTTCCCAGCAAGTCTTGACTATTCTTACCATTATAAAGTCAGGGTTTTTCTAATGACTAACCTTTCTTTACAATCTGAGCCTATTACTTTGTCTTATGCAAGATAAACAGTTTATTTGCTCCCTTTTATGTATTTAAAGATTACTTTGTCTTCCCTCAATCCTGTCTTCCACAGACAAAACTTTCATTCATTCTTCTCTTCCATACCAAAGTTTCTGTATCTGTGACCATTCTGCCTGGTCTTCTCTGGTCCCTCCAATCTGCAGTTACAGTTTTCCAGTCCTAAAGTGGCACCCTGTTCACAGCAGTTTCATCAGAAATACACTTCTCTAGTTTACTTAAAAGAAAACACTGTGAAACAGCATCAAACCTCCAAGCCAACAGACACAATGAATATAATTTCCCTCCTGTTCAAAAGGTGTATTGTTCTGTTACAGGAGGAAGTTGGACATATTTGATATTATTTGTTATTGGTAAGTCTATGGCCTTTGCTTGCTTCCATTATCTCCTTAATTTCTTGTTCCAGTATTTCCTGAAGAAATAAGGCTGCATTGCACTGTCTCAATTATCTTTTTTCTTCTTTAAATGTATACACTAGGTTTCATTTTTCCAGCAGTCTAGGATTTTTCCCACCATCTGTAAATTAACAAAAGTATCCATAAGCAGCCTCTATTTAAGAATTCTCCATATTTTATTTATTGAAAGATGAGGTCTTGCCCTTGGATTACGTATGGCAACATGGACCAAGTTGGCACTTTTAGTGAAGATGTGGCTTTCAGCCAGAGAGCAGTAAGCACTGTAATCTTTGCAACTTCATCTGCTAATAACTTGCCTCTGTTGTGTAAAAGGAGAGCAATTCTTGCCCATCTTGTTACTGTTCTGGTCATCTGAGGTCCATGAGGTCACTGTTACTGTTCATCATGGGAAGCCTTCCATTTTTTAGTCCTTGCATCTAATGGGTTTTTTCCTTACTTTGTGTTTAAAAACTGCTCCCCTGTATTTTCCACTACATTTGCTGTCTGGGCCTGATACCTTAGATGCAGAAATTGCCCAAAATACCTCCTTACAAATCAAAAATCTTAAATAAAAGAAACCAACTTAATTTGTCCTTCTTTTTTTTCCTTCTGAATATCTTCATAATTGTGGCACTTGGGTTGAAAAATACGGGATTAGATTTGGTTGTCAGGATTCATATACTAAAACCAGAATCTTCCTAAAGAGAAACTGCGTTTCTGTTCCTGCCCAGCAAGGGCAATATATCAGATAAACTGAGTGTTCAATCAGATATGTTTATCAGCTGCATCTGGCCACTTCACATGTGTTTCAGTGCTGTTTTTTGAGATACATAGAAATCCAGCAAAACAAGAAATAGCATGTCTCATTGGCTTTCCACATGGGACATGGGATGTGCCCTACCACAGAGGACAGCCAGTAGCATAAAAGTCACAGCCCTGCAGAGCCTGCCTGTTTCTGCAGCAATCCTGGTAGGACAACACTGGGGGCATGGACCCTTCTGCTGTGTGGGACACACAGCAGGTACAGGTAGGAGACTGCTGTGGTCAGAGACCTCTCAGCTGGAAATCCCTTTACCCTACATTCTGGGGTATCACAAAACTTCTGTGACATTTGTTGAAAATATCTCCTGCATAAGTCTTCTAAGTCTATGAAATTTTATCTTTAAGTTTCCTTCTTTCAATGCATTAAGTAGATGTTAGAGGTTTTTTTCCCTCATCAGTATATTTTCAGGCCACACTGAAGGATAAACCTATCATGTTTCTGACCCACTAGAAAAGCTGCTTTAGTGTTGCAGGAAATGTAATCTGTATGGCCGACATGAAAGTGTTATAAGATGTGAGCTGCAGAGATTTTGGAAGGTTGTGTCTGAGCCACAACATCCATTCTTCATTGCTAGGCTTTGCAAGCTAATATCCTCTTAGCCTAATTTAAAATCATTAATTAAAACTGAGTTGAAACTGATGTGTAATGTAATAAGGACAAGGGGTCCCACACCAAAAAGAAAAAAAAGAGGAAGTCTTAAGAGATGTCCATGTATTTATATTTGCTCTGCTTTTCTTGAATCAGAATTTACTGTACAACATGACCCTAATTTAGTAAAGTCCTCAGATTCGTGAAGTTTACACACACATTTTGATGAAAAATTAGTAATTACTATGATGAAACTAGGAACCAGGCAGGCGGCTAGCAGGTTTTTTTTGAGGAAATTATAAACACAATCCCTCTATTTCTTGGTCCTCCAAGGCACTGGGTATATCACATCAACGCAGTAAGGAAAATCTGTTGAAATCAGTTGGAAATCCTGACTAGCACAATATGAGCTGTTGCTGCAGTGTAAGAAGTTCTTCATCTCAGCAAGTGATATGCTACAACAGGTTTTGTGAAGCGAATTCATTTTCTCTCCCGTGCATGCTGGGGTGGAGGCGGGGAGGAGGGATGGGGAGCGGGAAGTAGAAAAGATGGTAGAATGGCAGGGTAAAGAAGTTAACTTTTTTTTTATTAAACCTTTGCTAGTTTTCAGTGGGTGTAAAAAATAGTTAAATTCCATAATTAAATTATAATTCCAATCTTAAACAATAAAAAGCAATCCTGTAATAATCTATGTGCAGTGCCTGACAGCTGGGCCGTCTGATCCTTGCAGTCTGCTTACAAATTGGTATTAGTGGCACTAATAAAGCTGATTAATGTTGTGACTAGAGACCCACTAACCTGACACTGCCAGCTGGGCGCACAAAGGCTGTCAATCTACATGGCAGCTGTTAAACTATGAGCGCCGTAGCCTTTAATTTACATTTCAGCAACCTCCTCACTGTAATGCATTTTAATGGGCACGAATAAAAACCGCTGGTGACGTGCAGGAATTTCACAGGATATCGGTGTGTACACATTATATTAGTAAAATACCACTTATCAAAAGACCAGAGATAAAGCCAGTTCTTCCCTCAGTTACTTTTCTTGAGACTTGTAGCAACTCTGTCATAAGCAATGCACTTACTGCAAATTGCCACTGGTATGGCTGAGGGTACATTTGCAGCCGGCTTACCCATCCTGAAGAGTTATGATAGCTCACTAATTTCCATCATACAAATAGCCAGGAAGATACTATCTGCATCTTAATGGCATTTTCCCACAACTGCTTTGCTTACAAGTGCTTTGGAGGGTCCCAGAACAGGTCCTGTCCATCACTCAGTGGTCTTTAGCAAATCACCCTTCTGACACTTTTTGGAGAGCCCATGGCTGGACTGGGAATCCAAGCAACTCGTTCCCTTCATCATGTTATTTTCTGGTGAGAGGATTGCTGCATTGCCTGTGCTCTAACGGTACTGAGTGTAAACTATATGTAAACAGAGGTTTATAAGCTGTTAAGACTATCAATCCAGGACCTTCCATAAATATTCAGTCCAGCTGATCCACTTACTAGTTAAATGCAAAGAATTTACACTAATGATACATGAGTTACTATATTAAAACAAAAAAGGGAAGATGCACAAATGTTCCAAGGATAGTCCACTGGAATTATGGTCTACTTTCTTTGACCCTAATAAAAGCATGGTTTATTATGGTAAATACTTTCCTGCTTTGTAAACTATATCACATATGCAGAAATTCAGGTCAGCATTTCCTTAAGGCAGATATCTTGGTAGATATTTTTGTAGATTTTTTTTTTATTACTATTATTTTTAATTCTTTACTCTTAGACTGCTTTGTTGCCAAAATGCCCAAGAAATGTCCTTTCAGTGTTCCATTGTGTTGTCCTGGCAAGATCCAAAAGCTAGAAATTTAAAAAAAAAATATTTTTTGGAGGCAGGGAGTTATATAGTAGGTAAATTGCAGAGAAGAATGTGATGTGAAAAAAGAAAAGAATAGAGTCCCAGAGTGTTTATGTTACTCATTCTAAAAAACATATATAAATCTGAGGACATCACAAGTACTCAAACATATATTAAAATCCAAAATTGGCTATTGACTATAAACTAAGTATGTCTATGTGAGAAATCCAATCTATTGTTTCTGAGTCTTTGCTACCAAGAATAGATTTCCTTCTCTCTCAGTTCCCAGATAACAGGTGAGCATGTACATATCTCTGAAAAAAAAATCAGAATTAAGCAACTTGTAAAAAACCTTCATGCTACAATTCATTGAGTGAGCTAAAACTGAAACCCAAGTCTAATAGCTCTTGTTCCTGGGGTTGTTTTTATAACTTGACAAATCTTCTGTTCTCAACGAAGCACAGTGTTATTTTTTTTTAATGCAGGCTTTTGAGGACAGGGAAAAAGATCAGAGAATTAAGGACATGGCGAGAGTTGGGTTAACATTTGTCTGTGTAGCCCAGGTCATGCATCTTGGTTTGCTGTTACTTCCGACTCACACAGTATCAAGTTCAAAGGCAAGTAAAGAGGCCATGAAAGGAACAGTGTTTGTACACTACTCCGAGTACAAAAATGAAGGTACCCTCTTGTCACATCACCAGTCAGCTCTTGTGCCTTTTGTCCTTTCTTTTGACATTTCACAGAAAACATTGTGGAAGGGGAATCTGATGACTTCCTAACCCTGGAATCCTGCTGATTTAAAAATGCTTTCTTATCTAGTATAATATTAATAAAAACTGGGGAGAAAAAAGCTACCAGAAACTGTACTATAGAGTCAGCAGAACAAGACAAACTGTACCCAGCTAGCAGGGTGAGCTTCATTAATATACAAGTTGCAAGGTCTTGTTGCTTATTTGGGTTTCCATCACTGGGGAATCTACTGCACCTCATGTTCTCAGGCATCATCTCTCAATGATTTTGGCCAAAATGTTGCAATACCGAGCTGCCCTCAGCTGCCTCCCCACAGGGCTAACAGACCTCCCTCCACAAGCCAAAGAATTCTTTCACCATGAGACTCTCATTACAACCAAGGCAGAACTCTGTGCTCTGGACAGATGTAAGGTGTGACACATTTGCAATACTGGTTCATTGTCCCTGCTCAGTATCATGAGACCATTTCAACCCCAGGAATGATCGAACCTTTCTATCAGTCCAACTCTGATTCCCAGGACAGTATCATGCAGAAAAGCAGAGCAAGTGTCTTCCCCTCTTCCTTTTGCATATTAAAACAGGAGTAAGATGACAAATAACATACATTGAACTATCCCAGTGTCATTAAGTCCCATGATTTTTTACATCTGCTGGGGAGGGGGAAGGGAAGACATACACAATAAAATCTGTTAACACCGTTGAAATGCAAGGCCAGAAGAAGAAAATCCAATCCTAACATCTCAAACAGGATCTATTAGAAGTGGAGAGAACCATGAAATCACCCACTTATTTTACTAACTTCCATCAGATAACAGGATTCAAAGGATTGTATAAATGCCAAGATAGATTAGATACAATAGATAGAACCAATTGTTTGTTCAGGCCGTGCTACAAATATGCCAGTCAAATGCATATATAGTCTTATAGGACTACATGCAGAGATGTAAATGTTTAACTTGAATAGATTGGGGCTGATGACATCCTTAGCCTGCAATCTTTACATGACATTTCCTTTCCCTTTTCCCTATTTCATAATGTAAGTTAGAATTAGAACAATCTCTCTCTGGATTTTTTTTTTAGTGTAGCAAGAACAAAAGTAAAGTTGTGCTTTTTAATACAAAACTAAAAGGAGTTACTTTACATAATCCCTAACAATTAATAGAAGCATTAACTATTGAAATGAATAGATGCAATTTGGTCTAGAAAACTTCTTTAACAAGTGTCTTCTGCAGGTGAAAGGAAACTTTTAAGTGGGTACTGACTCTTGCAGTAGAAGTTAAAGCAGTGAGCTTCACCTTATAAAATCAAACTGTTCTGCTTTTAATGGAAACATCTTGTCTTCACATACCCACTCAAAGGTTTCACTGAGAGAAGAGCTTACATACAATATTTCTCCTTCCCCAGTTTAATTTTCATGAGTTCCTACTGATAGGGGTCAAGTGAAATAACATTTCATAAGCAGAAGTTTATGACTAGGTTTTCTTGCCAGAACAGAATGGCATCTGTTCCCATGCATGTTTAATTTAAATATTTTTCATGAATGTGGGATGATGGTATAAATATTTGAAATCATCAATATAGTAGACTGCACTATAGCATGGAAAGGCTGCTGCACAGCTGCTGTTAAATTATAGATTTCTTATGCAATGAATACATTTAACTTGTCTTTTGAAGAATTAAAAAATTATGTCTTCTGTCTAAAATACTTTGTCAGATCTTTAAGAGATGTTCTTCATATGACCTACAGCTTACAGACAACTGAAAGCATAACTCTGTGACCCCATCATGAGTGACACTTACATAGGCTGAACTGATGGAGCCAGGGCAAGAGCACACTGCTCATGGGCGATGAGTGAGTTTCTTCTCTTTGTCATCTCTAATCTCCCCTTCTTCCACTCAGGAACCTGTTCTCAGTAAAAATAGCTCCCCGTTCCCATATCTTGGTCTATGGTCTGATTCTCCAGTTTCCATTCTAGAGAATACTCATCTCCCCAGTGCTGACTTGAAAAAAAAAAACAACCTATAAAGCCAAACACCACTACAACAAAAAACTATTTTTGCCTTTGTCTCCATCCCAGAAACATGATGATGTGCCAGTTTACATCATCTGTAAAAATTCTGACAACCAAGTCTCAGAGCCAGATGAGGCTCTCCCTTATGTACAAGTCACTTAAAACAGCCTGGAGAAGCTTTTGTTAAAGGCAACCAAATGCAGGATGTGAGGGAAAGGAGGTACTGGAATGTTTCATGGCATTGTTTGTGCTCATATCTGGAACCCAGTATGATTTATAGTGAAACAAACAAACATTGGCAATTTTCACAACTTAACAGACAGAAAAATGACGATTTTGTTATGGTCCAACTCACCAGCTACACCTTCTTAAAAACAAAAAAAAATTACCTTATTTTTAAAACATTTCTTGCAGAAAACCTCTTCTCATTGCAGGGTATGTTTACATGCTGTTGCTGTGATCTAAAAATGAATTTCTTGACAGAATAGTATGTTTGGAGTCTTGGCATTACGAAGTCTGCTTTTAGACTTTAATTGTTAAAGTTAATTACAAGTTATATCATTTTGCTGTGCTATTCATTTTGGTGATTCTCTGTAAACTCAAACCACGTAAGTGCCATAGCAATGGGGAAGGCAAGACATGTAGTGAAATATTATATGTGTGGTGGCATAAAGCTTTATTGGCATGAGCTAGGAATGGATGCATTACTCATGAATGGTGAAGCCAGCAGTAAATTAAGAAGGTGGCCCCAAGTGAGTATTAGTCACCTAAATACAACCATATGCCACCAGATTTTGCGTTACATTTTCACAGAAATGTTATTTCTAAGATTTGCAGAGAATTTCTAAATGAACTCCAACTTCAAAGCCTCACAAACGAAGACCTAAGAACCAACATGTGTGCAACCCACCTCACCCCTTCCAAACTTTAAATCATTAATGAACTCACCTATAAATCAAAATGTTTATCACAAATGGGGCTGTTTTACCAACCATTTCTGGGGAATAGAAACTGCCTGCATTGAATGCCATGAAGTCACCCTGCTTGTTTCTCTTTGCAAAGCTTAGATCACAAACCACTTCCCACCTACTGAGGGGAGGCTTGTGTGGCAGGAGCATCTAAAAAACAGTATGAAAACTGCTGATCTTGATACAGTGCATCATGCCTGCAAACTAAATGCTACAGCTTTGACAAAGTTGCAGAATTCAGGGAGTAACTATGAATATTACCCATCTTGCAAAAGATAAGCTTGTAAGAGGCTGCTATGGCCCATATATAGCATAATATAGGAGTTGTCAGTTACTACCATTTGCTCAGAGCAGCTTTTGAGCCACAACAGCAATACAGAGCGAGCTCTATGTTGCCTTAGCTGTGTTATTTTAACAGTAATTCAATTTGCTGGGTACATCGGGTCACATTTTGGTTGCTTGTGAGCGATCTGCAGAGTAAGCAAACACAGAAGCACCATCAGGGCAAGGACTGTACACGGGGGTTGCACAGAGCACAGCCAGAGGCACCGAGGACTGCACCGGGCACTCCACTCTTGCTCTGGCTGCCTGCTGCCGTATCCCATGCTGCCATGGCTTAACCCACAGCTCTGTGGGGATTTTCGCATTCAGTGACAGTCTCCACAGCCCTTTATGTGAAAAGGGGATTGCCATACACGTCCTGAGCATGCAGCCACATGTCTCTGAGCTGTCTTGTGCCCAGAGGGCAGGAAGCTCAAAGTCAGTGCAAGGAAACTTGAAACAACTGGGCAAAGCAGGTACTTAAGGCACAAGCATAGACTGGGAAAGCCTAAGAAACAACATAAGCCAAGAGCTGAGCAAGGTTTGGTGTATTTTACACTTTACATGTGCAGATCTTATAAATCGTAAAGCTATTAATTACACCCATGTATGGCTAACAAATGCACACAAAGTAAGAACCGTTTACAGACCAAAAGAAAACAACAGATCATTTTCCAATAGGGTTATTTTTTCAACTAAAATAGAGGGGGGTTGCAAGCCAGCTCTTCCTTTCCCCCTTCTTCATGGCTGTTTCTATACATACTTCAACAATCCCAAACTAAACCATTCTCAAACAGGGAAAAAAAAAAAGGAAAAGAAAGAAAGGATGGAGCCCTCAGAAAACTGGCAAAGAGCTATTTTGTAAGGAGGGAACCAACGAAAACATTGGCATAAGGCACAGTTGGAGGGTGTCAAATCCGATGTGGCAGCCCTTTCTTGTGCTGCTATGTGGAATTTGCTTCAAAAGATCAGCAAAATGAAACTCTTCATACCTGAACTAATACAGATCCATGTAAATTTGAGCTCTGATCTTATGGAGCCAGTCACATCGCTAGAGGCTCAAAAGGACTTGTCTTTGTTTGTTTTTGAAGTCTATGTGAAACCGGATCTCACATACTAATATCTTGATCCAAACAATGTAATAGAATCTTTTTCTGTCCTCCTCACCCTCTCAATAGAGCTTTCCTCCAGCTAGGGTTCATTTCTGTCTCCTACTGAAGAAAGGCAAAAGGGGTGAAAATAGTTTTCCTTTTGGTGAAATGTTTGCCTCCACAAAACACTCAGGAGGGAGACGGAGTTTGGTGTAGGGATAAATAAATAAATATTTAAGGTTTGTATTAAAGGTCTCTTGCTGTGTTGCAGAACTGCAAATTAAGCACTGCAAACAGTGGTAGGATCTGTATCACTGCAAACCAAGGCAGCAGAACTGTTTAAACATGCAAGACCACAGGTAATACGAATAACAAGTTGAGGGCTCAACTTCTTTCACATCATTTATTGAAAATGAACCTATTTGTCTTTCAGAGGACACAGAAATCCATCCAGTACACTGACTTTTCATTGTTTTGCCACATGTAATCTCAGGCAATAACCACTCTGGAAAGAGGACACAAATTCAACTTGTTAACTCTTTCCTACCTGACTCTCTAATGAAATATACTTAGGGAATGCTCCACTCTTCAAATTAGCCAAATGCATTGATTTTCCTTAAATTTAGTTTAGGTGTTTAACTGATTTCAGAATTAGGGTGCTTTGTATATTTTGTGCACATTGTTCACATACAAATACAACTGGAACAGATCAGCAGCTTCATAACACTGGAAGTCTCCAGTCAGCCAGCAGGTTTTGTAAGTTTAACAAGATGAAATCCAAATTCCAAACCTTTAGGTAATTATTCACCAAGACTTAGAATTATCTACTTTTTTTAAAATGCTATTTCTTTTTTTATGACAGAATAAACCAAACCAATTTGTTTAGAGGATTTCCTATGAAGCTCATCAATTTCAGCTGAGTTTATGAATCAACTCCCTTTCATAATAAAGCTGCATTAAACCTTTTCTTTCTATTATTGTGCTAACAGGATCAAACACACAAAAGGACAATCCAAAAAGAGAAAACTATTCTGTTCAACACAATAGTTAAGGTTAAAGCACGTGTTTTTTACAAACCTGACCAGCAGCAAAATCCACCTATAACTGCCTTGTAAAATAAACAGCTATGACTACAACTGAACTTTTGGTGCATTTAAGCAAATAAGAGTTTAAGGGCACTAAAATCTTTGTAAGGATGGCTATAAAAGCAATTATCCTTAGATCACTTCTACTGTAAAGTTTGACTTGAGCAGACCTTTATATGTACCATTCTGTTATCATCCTTATAAATCAGTGCTTGCCCCATACACCGGGACATGCTAGGTGCTCACCCCCATTATTGGTAAAGTTTACCAGCGTGTTCAAGAATGCAGGATCTGAAAGGATGGATGGCCCTAAAATGCTACATTCAGTATCCACAGTACTTGCAAAGAGGAAAGAGGCTAAAGATCAACAAATGGGGCAGAACCCAGCCAAAGATATGAGCTGACCCCTTGGTAAATCAGTTTCCCACTGTGTGACTGTAGAGGTCATCAGACACAGCACTGCCTGAAGTTCAGGCTGCCTCCTCTCAGGCATTGCTCTGCAGTGCTCAGGCAGACACTCAGTCCACCTCTCCAAGTCAGGCCTCAAGCCAAAATCTTGTGAAGTCAGCTGGAGAATTTCCATGTTCCATGAGTGATATTGGAAAAGACCCAGTTGAATATAAGTAATGATGTTTTAAATATACAGTCCTACAGGAAGTGGGAAAATTAAGTATTTGTTCCAGGTTCAGGTTCGGGCTTTTTTTGTTGTTTGGTTGGTTTTGTTTGGTTTGTTGGGGGCTTTTTTCCTTCTCTTTGTAATTCAATTTAAAGCCAGCAAGAAAAACACTCTATCACCATGTCTTATAGGTTTGCCCTAAAATATGCAAAAATCATCACCCTAAACAGCTCAGGTAGCATACATAGGAATAACACTTGTCTTTGTCTGGAGAAAACTGGAACTTGACACATTTATTTCAATTTTTTTTTCCAACTACCACCCTTAAAATTCTTAAAAGCTACTTTTATAATGTTCAAAATTCCTAGGAGAAACTTTGAGGTGTTCACAAAACCTATCTTAGTAAGTACGTTGTAGTACAAGTGAGAACATGGCAATAGTATGCAAGAAATATTCTTTAAAATGAAACAGAATCTGAGATCTTTTGGGAAGACAGGCATTTTCTATTGTAAAGCATCATGCAACACTAAACCATAGAAACCATAGAAAATGTGGTGAGAAGGTTGTTTAAAGAATGACTCACGCTTGTACTCAAGCACAGAATAAACTCCAGTGGGTTTGGGGTTTTTTTTTTAATCTTTTTGATTTGCTGATCCCTATGCAGCAAACATAAGCCTATTGATTATTAACTTGCTTTACTCCAGGATTTTCAACACCCCTATGAGCTAGTCCACAGATTGCTGTGGATCACTGTGGTCTGCCACTGAATTTACGCCGTTTTCATTCTAATCTGGCAAATTTGCATTTTGGCAATTATTTCTACATGTGTTGAGAGACTCAGGGCTAAAAATTCTAGATTTAAAAACAACAACAACAAAGAATTAGATTGAAAGGGAAAGCAAAATATTGTTATATTTCTGTTTTCTTATTAAGTTATATTTTGGCAATCCTTGAGGAAATTAAAGCTTTGGAAACATTCCATGTGGCAACATGTTTTCCAAGAGTGAAGAATTGCAGAGAATACACAGACATCATTTCATGATTAACAGGCAATGATCTTGTGGGTAGGAATGAGAAACAGAAGTAAAAATCTATATATTAAGATCAAATAGAATGGAAATTGGAGTCAGCAGCCAGCCTTCCCTGGAGTGACCATCTAGTCATTATGACCAATATGGTTCTTAACAGCTTAGCACATACCTTAGCAAGGCTTCTCATTTGTTGTCTTCTTGTCTCTGGTCATGGGATAGATTCAAGGTAACCAGAAGCAACTATTTCCATCCCACATAAAGAGTTTGGAAAGTAGCCAACTGCTCCTTGATGCACAGGTTGTAATATTAAATCAGTGCTCAGAAAACATGATACGCCTCTCTCTTTCCCCCTTGTAATGTCATAGGGGAGAAGCAGAAGGTATGGTCACTGTAAGCTCCATATTTCAGAGTCGAGCCCACATCTGACGGGATTTCAAAGGCAGGTCATGGTGTATGAACTCGTAGGCTATTACAAGAACCATAAGCAGGTTGTTACTTTTGTCATAAATTCTCCTTATGTCACAAGTGCCCATTATGCTTACACTACAATCACTGGTCCCAGAGAGACCGACTTTGTTAAAACCGAGTAACCACAAGCATAAAATTCACAAATCCCTCTGCAGCAAAGCAACCATTACGATGTACTGTTCCTAGAGAGCTGCCCATTTCTCATTCAGCATCAAACCTTGAGAAAAGGCCAGGGAACAAAAATAACTTTATTAAGCACATTTTAAAAATGCTTGTACTTAGGAGAGAAAATGCTTCTTACTCTAGATGAGGAGAGGAAGAAATAGAGTTCAGAACCATTCTAAATTTATGGCCACATTAATTGAGCTTTTTGCTATCCTGGACTGCTAATGCAAGGTCTAGAAATCAACATCTAGCACCTCTGAGAAGGCTTGCACAGAAGCTAACAGCATCCATTGGTAGGAAACTTCATTTTTAGATATACAGAAAAGAACAATTTGAGTCTAGCAACTTGAGAATGGGGGAGGTAGCAGAGAAAACTCAAACAGAAATATGTGCATTTCCTATTGAAATGTTTTGGCTTGGGGTTTTTCCAATGAAATTAACAGGCTTTCCAGGAAAGTAGCAGCTCTCTGAATTTTTTTCTTTTAGTTTAGAAAAGGAAAAATAAAATCTATCAAAGCTTTTGAAGATACTTTCTTTTTTTTACCCAACAGCCTTAGAGTGATGTTGGCGGGTTTTGGCCACTGCTGTTCTATTAGAAGCTGAAGAAGATTAACAAACTCATGTAGTTCAGTTACCCACATCACATTTCTTAAATGGATGGGGAAATAGAATTTATGAAATACCACAGGGGAGAAAAATGCTATAGTTATTAGAAAAAGAAAAAGAGATTACCCTATCACACCTTAGGCAATCTAACATTTCATGCTTGATTTTTGAGTAAGAGCCAAGAGTTTAGCTTCAGCACAGGAGCTTGCTCAAGACCCCTTTACCCTGTCAAGCTGGTTTTGCTCCACCAGACTTTCCTCATAAATGGAACCAGGCCAGACTAAAAGTCTGAATAATAATAATCATAATAAAAGTATTCCACAAGCAGAACCTGTTTATCTGTTTTACAGGAAAACAAAGGTCAGCAAACAACCAAGTTTATCCAGAGAAGTAGGATAACTGTAAAGAAACAGCCAAGATCTACTGCTCCATTGATCAATTTTGTGTTATTCTGCTTCAACTGGAGATTATATAACAGCAAGTCAGTTTCCACTTGTAAAAACTTCTGATATCCAAGATTTTACCATTATAGACCTTTTTCTTTCTACAATAGTTTAAGAAATAGTTCTATGTGCCCTTCATCAGTGCCTCGATACTCCAGGAGATACTGCCTGGCCAATTGGGAATTGTGCAGAGCAGCCCCAGGACCCTCTTCTACTTCATAGCCGGAGATTAAGGGACCAGGCAGCCTGAGAGCCATCCAGGCTCAGAGCAATGGTTTCAGCCCCATCACTTGAATAATAAAATTGCCACAGACTTCTAATCACGTTGGCCCAAATCACAGTGTTGGGACACTGGCACATCACAGCCAGAATCAAATCTGAAGCGCAACACTGGGAGTAGAAGATGTGGGCTCGGTTTTTCAGATCTACCCTAAATTTCCCAAGATTTTGGTAAATCACTTAATCTTTATACCTCAGAGACCTAGGTAAAGATAATACTTCCTTTTTCTGACTTCTGATTTATTTAGACAATGTAATTTTCTGTGCAGACTATAATGGAAATTACTCGTGCGTCATCTTCAGAGCTTCTGGGCTTGTGTGGTACCACACAACAGGGACTAAGTCAAACATTTCTGCCTAAAGAAACTTTGTCCCAGAGGGAACATTTTCTGAGGATGCCTTTAACAGAGCTTTGGGCAGAGATAGGGTAAGGTTCAATGTCCTCTAGTCATTGCATGACAAAGGCAACCCAAGTTCAAGTCCTTGCCCTGATCTGCTCAAGTGGGCACCTGAACACCTGTGCAACATCTGACCCTTGTCCTGCAATCTGTGAAAGAAACTGCTCCAGCCTCTTTCACAACTCATCAGTTTCTTAATCAAATGCAGTTTTCCTTCTGTATTTTGAAAGGCTTCAACCCTGAAGATTCAAATTTTGCCACAGGACTGTCTTCTAGGAGCTCTAAGAAGAAGTTAAGTAGCTATTAGCCTTTCCTATGCAATCCAGGGGATACATATGCAAATACAACGACTCTAGGCATGAATTTTTAACACCACTTGCAAAATATGACAACTAAATGGAAGCAATGCACATAGCAATGGTCGTGCAGTCAGTGCACTGAACTTCTTACTGAAGGCGCTCTGTAAACTTAATATGACATCCCTTGGTTATGGAGAGACAGACAGACATTGAAAATTTCACTCGGGACCACCTCCAACAGGCAACACTTTGTCTCAAGCAATCACTTCATCCCTAACACATTCCCCTCTGGTTTTCAATGTAATTTGGTTCAATCCTAAAGACCACCAGAAAGATTTTCACAGGTCTAATTGGCAGACACTTAATTCCCATTTATTTTTAATAGGAGTTAGGTGTTTGACATTTTTGTCTTTGAAAACTTCCCATCATCTCAGTCCTAGTAAGAGAAACATGTTTTCTAATCCTTTACAAAAATAATGAAGCAACAGTGACTGTACTCATTTCTCACAAAAGCATGTACATAACAGGCTGAGGCCTCCAAGCGTAAAAGAGATTTATACGATGGTGCACAAAGAATAGCAGTAGGGATGGTGTAGTATGGAATGATTGCAAAAGCAAGTGCTCATGAAAGGGTGGGAAGTGGGAGGTATCTGTTTCAGCAACCAGCTTCTGACACAGATGTCAGAAATGGAAGCATGACATATCTATGGAGCAATTTGACACTCATTTTTTCCCATGCATCCTTTACACTGAAGTATTTACATTTCCCAAGTGCCTTGCTTATCTTAAGTAAATCACTCGATTGGATATTTCTTTTGGGTTGAGTTAATTACATGAAAGAACACAACAACTTTGATCCAGTTCCTACAGTAAACACAAGCCCGTGTTTGAGACACAGCTGCCAGCAAGCCCAGCTCCATATGTGTGACACCATGTTGGCAGAAAACTTTCAAAAAGAGCAACACATATCAGAGATTAGGGTCCATCCCTGAACCAACATCCCCCACCTACACTGCACAGGGTGCTCACTGTGAAGGCATCCCACAGGTGGGTTTGCTCACAGGGCAATGTATTTATGGCCATTATGCAAATGGCATATGAGACATCCTTCCCTTACTCCAATTTTCCTGCAATTTAAACCAAATTCCATAAAACTAAATGAAAATATGTTTGCTTTCCCTGCCCCCTAAAACCATTCTGTCTTGAAGACCCTTAACTTTGATGCTGAGGAAAAGCTAGAGTGCTGACTTTAGTCCCAAACTGCAGGCAGCAAATGTTCATGGCTGAAGTTTAAGTGGTAAGTGAGGTATATTTTTAAAAGGGAAGTGCAGCTGTCCCTCTCTGCCGCAAGGTATTTTTCAATTTATGTGGCAAATCCAATATAAAGGTTTATTGTACGGAAGGCAAAAGATCTTAATCAGGAATTAGCCTCTTCTAATGAGGAGAAATAAGCACCAAGGCTGCACGAATTATTTCTAAGAGATAAGAATGTAATTGCCTAATGTGACTAATAATCTGATAAGAGCCTGTTTTATCTGATTTAACCCACGGAACTCCTGCTAATGTACAGAATTTAAAGTAATCCCCAAGGAATTCCTCTTATCACAAATGGGATTGCAGAATGATAAAAAGATTCATTGTTACAGTATTTGCTCTGGACACTTCTGTTCAAAGGAAGCAGAGTTTCGACAGCTTGAAGTAATTGCAACATTTGCTCAAAGATGGGATCATTTCTACAACGCTTGAATTTTTGACGACAGAGTGCATATTCTTATTATGAGCAGACAGTAAGTTATACAATCCTATTTCATTTATAGCCTGGATATCATCTGAATACTATTACCAGGAAACAAACACATGTCCCAGTCACTGTGAAAATGTTTTCTAGTGTGAAAAGATTTTCTAATGTATTTTTGCATATTGACAGAAATTAATATAATTTGAAATCTATAGTGACACTAACACTGTTATTATCCAAATTCATGCTCCATTCTAATCCTACTGTATAATGACTTTAATCCTAATGGGCATAATCATTTCTGATGTAAAACTAGATACATGACAATCACAGAATTGAGTGATATTATTATACCAAAGAATAGCAGCTGCTGATTTGCCAATATTAACAAGTAGCAATCTTGTGATAACTCATTGTTCCAACAACTAATCAGAAGAGGAATGAAAATTTGGCATTTTGCTCCTGTAATTACATCTTTATGATGCTACAGTTGGTAATTTGCATGATTTTGACTGTTGCACTTCCCAGGAATTTTCTCTGTGTTCAGTACAAAGGCTCACGGATGGCTTATGGACCAATGTTGTTACTGCCTGTGTATACCTAACAGTGCATAGCAAAATACTGAGAAGCAAAAAAATGTAAATATACAGATTAAATAGGTAGGACATAAACCAATGGTAAACCTGAAAAAAAAAATTAAAATTGAAAGTGCTTACCTCATGGCTGTGTGCCCACACAACTATGTAAGAAAACAAAAAACAAACAACTCTCCTACCCCAAATCCATGGAGACTCCTCCTGTGTGTGTTTTTGTGATTGTAAAGCAAGTGAAAGATGAGAGAAGGGAGAAGAGGGGTCCATCCATGGAAGTGAGGTCCATGGATGGGATAAAAACACTTGCTGTTTCATAAATTAAATACATATATTTATATATATATATTTGTACCTCTGTGAAGATATATATATATATATTATAATATATATATTATGTAGGTGTCTTTGGAAAGGAGTCTGGGTTGTTGCATTTTTCTCTTCTTTATGCAGAAGTCTGAGAAAAAGTTTTTGAAAGGTACTTTTGTGTGAGCACAAACACCTTCACAAAGGAAAGCAGGGCAAAACTAGCCCCCCTCACCCCTCTCTCAGAGCAGGTGCCTGTGGGATGGGACGAGGCTCTGCATCATGGTCCCATCACTCCCAGGCGAGTTCACTCCCCTGCACAGGACCAAGACAGGAATAAGGCAAGTGGATTTACTCTCCAGGTCCATGACAGCTTCGCCCTTAGTCCGTATTTCTCTGCTTTCTCTAAGCTTTGTACCCATTTCTTCACTCAGCCATGGATATGAGCTGTTGCAGAGCTATCACAGCAGTGCAAGTGCAGGAGGCAATGCAAGCAGCAAGACACCAACTGAAAATGCCAGAACTGCAGCAAAAGCTTGTTCACACACAATGCAAAAGTATGAACCCGGCTGAGTCTCTCCCTCATAAAGAATGTAAATATCAAACAGATGAAAGGGTAACTTTCCATGATTCAGTACTATTATTGTTTGTATTCCCAGTGTCCTCAGAGATCTCAGCAAGCAGAATTTCCACCACAGTAAGCATTGTAACACAAAGCAATAAACAAGCCATTCCTTGAATAGTCCTCATTTTAATTTAGATCTGTATACACTAAGTGGGTGTAAAAACTAGAGAGACAATGTTGAGGAACAATGATAGGAGAGATCAGAGCAATGTCTCTTTTGGGAATGGGTTTTATGTTGCTTGGCAAAGAACCACAGGGCCCCAACCCTGGCAAATCCTCAAATATCACTGTAGTGGATAAGTCAGTTATGTATGTGCACAATTAGCTGATCTCCAGTTATTTACATTTAATCACAATATTAAGATAAGAAACACATCAACAATTTCTGTTACTGTTCTGCATACCACCATAGAAAGAGTACACAGAATAAACCACAGAAACCATCAGGCTGGGCAAGACACCACAACCTCACCAAAGCTGCAGTGTCCATGACCAGAGAGTACCTTTTCAACATCTGGCACAGAGCTGTCACAGCTGTTAAACTGATAACAAACAAACCTCTCCATAGATGTACACTTCTGCACAGAGAAGCTACGTCAGAAACCACAAGTATATGGGATATTAAAGGATATTTTCTTTAAACCAATCATACATCCAAGATTCCTTTTGTAGCCAGGATAAAGCAACTTCTGGACGTTTCTTCCCTTTCCCATATTCACCACTTATAAAATTTCTAGAATCTTTATGATTTATGTCAAAGAGCAGGCAAAGATAAGACTACCATCACGTTAACCTGCAAAGACTACGTGAATAGACTAGCAGGCAATACCAGCTGCAAGGCACTTAACAAAGACTTTCCAGCTCCTCATTCATTTAAGAGCTCAGATCTATATCACTGGATCTACTTCCCGACAACTGCTGGAAAAGATGGTACTCTAATTTCTCATTCTCATCTCCCAGACTTGTCCCATGGTCCTCCTGATGCATAATAAAGGAATGTCTGGAGACCTATAGGTACCTATTATATCCTTGCAAAGAGGGTAGCAAAAGTCATAGAAACATCCTACAGCCTTACATACATCTGTTTTTTTTCAGTGACTTCATCCTCTATCTACCTCCCTGCGACCACATACTCTCCTGAGCATTTAGAAGGCAACACCCAACCATCAGACTTCAAACCCAAATATATTAACAAACTTACATTTTAACTTCCCAAACTGACTTTGTCTGATCCTAGGAAACCAACTCTGAAATGATCATCTAACCTCAACTGTTTCATAGCCCACTACAAAGAAAAGGTTCTAGGTAACTGCACCAACTGTGGGTTGACACTAACATACACAGACGGCTAGAAGTTTTTGTTCTTTTCTTTGTTCCCACAATAAATTCAGTAAGAACCATTCCTTCATCAAAGTATATCTGGAATTACTTCCATAAAAATACAGTTCACAAAAAACTACTTTCTAGAGAGTATCAGATCCATAATATCATTGCACATCTACAATTAGATCAACCTAAGAAATGGCAGCCTACAAATTACCATTAGTAAAAATCTGTAGACCTACAGCATGGAGTCAGAAATCATCCAGAACACATTTTAAAAAGGTAAAATAGACACTCAAACCCTGAGGCACCATCATACTTGCAATGAGAAGAACAATCATGAAACCAAATCTCATCAACCTATAACTGGTCTTTACTCACTAGGAATACTCCCCAGGGAACAGATCATCTCCGTGAATGAATAATAGAATAATAGAATCATATTATTCTAACTCATTACAGTACAAAGTGAATACCCTATATACAGCTAATCCTACCCTACCCTAGAAGTCATTAAACAGTCATAGCCCATCTTCCCAGGAGTAAAAATAAATGCTCATGAGCAAGAGAAACACCAGTTCCAGCATCCTATATATACACATGCACCTCAGAACAGAGTATATCCATCACATAAACCTGCACAGCAGCTACAGTGGTGAGGACAAACAGTCAAGATACACTGGAAGAAGCTTGATAATGATCAAACACATCCAGTTACCAGCAGGGAAGTGTCTGTCATAAAGCAGTGGCTCCATCTCAAATTTCTCAACCCTGATTATCCAGGAAGGCCCACAATTACATGGAAATGAGGCAAGACAAGTTTGTAGTTAGAGGCAATGTCCCTTGTTAAACCAACTGCTGCAGTTAGAGAGAGCACAAGCTTTTGGGCATACGAGTCCTCTTCTATTTCTTGTCTGAAATAGAAGCAACAGACTTCAAAGCTAAAAACAAGTTGAGAACAGTTGCTTAGAGTGTAATTAAGACGAGTATTTATAAGATCATTTCTGAAATAAAAGGTAGTTAGCACCAGTGAAACAGAGAGGATGTTCGCAAAGAGAGGAGGGAAAGAAAGGGAAAGGAGGAGAGAGATAGTCATGTGGTTCTCCCTCAGCAGAAGAAAAGAAGCAGGTAGTTTATAGCCCATGAAATGCAGAATTAGGTTAATGAAGGATGTTATAGCATGCCATAAATCGAGTGTATCTATTGAGCCCATGCTTTTTGGTATCCAGACAGGTCAGGCATCTTAGTTCCTATCCTCATCTTCAAAGAGTGTGTTGTAGTTTTCCTGATGGTCACAATCCACACTATTTATTTTGACTAAAAAATCTTAATTCTCAGTCCTTCAGAGAGGCTGGACTGTAGCTACCCGTCAATTAGGAGGTGTGATGCCTGGGTCTGTCACTGCTGCAGCACCACCCTGAAGCCCTGGGAGTATGTACTAGCCAGAAAAAATTGATGAGTTCAATACAAGCACTCATTCTATGGTATACCAGGATTTTACACTTTGCTGTTCCACAGGTGCTGGCCTCCTGTGCCACAGATCACTGAGGATATTGCATCTCCCTCAGCAATACTATGGCTCTGCTCCACAGGTGCTAACTATGCCTACAAGTTTTCTTATAGAGGAACATGAAATTAAATTAAAACAACTGTTTCCAAAGTGTTCTTTGGCAGAAGTTTTCTGTTTCTCTTTCAGACTGTCCTTTTTTTTCCTGCCAGCTATTTTCCTTGTTCTAATAAAAGATACTTCCTACAAACCTTGCTATACAAAGCTAACACATACATATTTGCTAAAGCAATTTGGATAAAAGTACACCGTTCTACCTTCAGTTTCAGGGTGATTGATATAATATTTTACTAGCAAATTTCTGAAGGCTAAAAATGGTTTGGTTAAAAAAAAAATAATAAAACCAACAAAAACCATATCCCAAGAGAAAGTATTACCTAAGCTATACTTAATGTAAAAAGAGATTACATGCTATAGCATCCTTTGAATTCAAGTGTATCTATATTAAGAAGTTATTACGTTAGTACATGGATTTCTATACGCAGGCTGATGCAAGTTTTCGTGAAAAAACTTCTTTAATCGGAAATCATCTTCTTAAAAGCTCTGCTTCCAATTACACGCTGATATTTGCAGAAAATGGGCAGACTTTAAAGGCATCAAAAAAAAGAAAAAATCCGAGCAGCAGTGGGTAATAAAAGTAGAACCCCTAAAATCCGAGAGCAAATTTAGAGCTGGCATAAATTAATAATCCCCTCTGGAATCAATCTGAATTCCATTGATCTACTCCACGGTTCTTAGTTCACCTATAAACCAATAAACCTATAAACCATTCTGTTTATATTTACAATTTTAACTTTGCGATAAGCCAAGGAGAGATTTTCCTGGTTCCCGTAAAAATCATGACAGTGCACCATTATCTGAGTTATTAGTGTATCACCATAGGAAAAAGATGGCAGGAAGAAAACAAATACTTAGAAAAACCCTTCTTTAATTTCAGCAGAAAGCATAGCAGTTATCAATGTAAATTAGACAGAGCTCTTCACAGCAGAGGCACACTACACTTGCTTACAGTAACCTATAGTATATGCAAAAGAAAGTGCTTGACTCTTAGGAATAATTTCTCTACGAGTAAGTTACGGCTCTTTTTTTCCCCAAAAACTTTTGAAAATTAGCAACTATCATTAATTCAAGCCATTGATTTGTCTTCCTCTGCTGAAAATTGACACCCACTGAAGTCAAATTGCTTCTAGAATAAACTCCACTCATTCAACGAGTGCGCTAAAAATAGGACAAAAAGCAAAAGTTAAAAAATAAAATAAAATAAAATAAAACAAAATAAAAAAGGAAACCAGCAGGATTTCTGTGATTTTCTAATTACCTGTGCTTTTGTAATATTGTCAAAAATCCTTCACTCATTCCTAGGAGAGATCAGCAACAGATTTTACAGTGGGAAGAGCACAAAATGCAATATTTAAGAAGGATATGCAAGAGATTAAGTTTTGACAGGTTTTAGTGTATCTCTCCTCTGTGAAAGTGCAGGACTAAGGAGCAGCAGGGAATGCAGAGTTAGAAAGTTTGTGTATTCACTCTACCCTTCCAATGCAGCTGGTTTTTTCCTGGCTAAAACCAGAGAAAAGTTCTCAGAAGACTACTGCACATGAATAGGATAAGATACATATATATTTAATTGCGCTTTCATGTTGCTTAAACACAAATGTCTTAGCAAGAGTAACAGAGAACCTCAGAAATCATGTAGGATTTATTATTATCATTATTATTATTACGCTCATTAAGGATGGTTTATTAGAGTGGACTGGGTAAGTCAGACCCACATGTTAATTACACAGTAAAAAAACCACAAGAGACCACATTACATAATGTAGCAATAATCCAGACAGGACTGACGGGTAGACGGAATCTGGATTGCAACATAAGTACCAGCTTTTAAATGCTATAGCAGCTTAGAAAGACATTATCCCTATATAATGTTATTAATGTGCGAATCCTTTGACTATGGTAGGTAATTGTCCGCCATAATTAAACCCCAGCATCAGTAGGAGAGATATAATGTGTGTTTATCATTTGTATTCTTTCTAGCTTTTATTTATTTATTTTTAAGCACAGACGGTCATCATGTCACCTGAGGATTATCTCATGGTGGTTGAACTCATTAACTAACAAGTGTACATTATTTCACACTTGAACAATAAGGCCTCCATAGCACTTGCTTGAGAGAAGTGGAAAAACATTCACATTCATTGGAAAGCAGCGACATATCCCATGCAATTCTCAAGATGAAAGGTTTTTCCCAAAGGTATTTAACCTGATAATAAAAGTTTGTATTTCACCATTGATTAAATAAATGTTTCTGTGCTTGGATCGATAGCTTCAAAAAAATAAAACTACTAAACTTATCACCTGTGTCAGAAATACAGATTCTTCATTTTATAGCTCTGGAGGAATCTGAACACAAAGTCAAAAGACAATCATATATTTCATTAGAGATTCTACCTGGCATCATGTATAAAGCCATAGCATGAAAAAGTCCCTCATGAAATAAGCAAGATGCACCCTGTGCTCCAGCACCTCAGAGATCCTCCCACCCCAAAAACGGTGGCAAATCAAATTACTGGGAATAAAATTGTTTGGATATGCTAAAGAAATCATATGCCTGAGCAGCCATTGCAGCTGTCTTCAAAACAGTATATCTGCAGGGTTCTCATGCATCTCAGCTGCTTGAGAATTTGAAGACTTTGGTAATAATTACTTCCAATCAAAATATTTACAGTTTATATTTTTTGTAAATCCTAAAAAACAACACACATACACTTTAAACCAGTTCTCAAAATGGCCTAGACTCATCCTAGCAAGCTTTTATTAAGCATCTATTAAATAGCTGAGCTGGGAGCTTTGTCAGCCAGAGCTTGTGCTTTGTCACAGCACCAACAGATTACAAAAACCAGAGGGAGGAATGGTACATAGATATATTCCTTTCACTGTATTTGAATATCACCTCTGCAGATCAGTAATCTGTAATTCATTGACTTAAACACTGCAGAAAACAACCACAGAGACAGACCCTGCACTAAGCAGTGTACAGCTTAAGGCCCCAACTCTACAAATATTCAAATTTTTTGCTCATAAGAACAATTCCAATTCATTACTAGAACTACACCACTGCAGTGAAGCACATGTGATTGTTTTTATGTGATTAAGTGCTAAGAAACTGAACATGATTAAGGACAAACTGTAATAGTAAAACAGACTCTTAAATTAAGAAATGTAATATAATTGAGGCAAAAGACACAAGAAAAAAAAATACAGAAGTGCTTTTCTTTCACTTTTTTTTTTTTNTTTTTTTTTTTTTTTTTTTTTTTGCTATTTGTTTACTTTGCAGTAAAAAGAAAACTGAAATGCACAAAGTTTCCATGAAGTTTTGCTCCAGATACCAGGTGCAGCCTCTGCTCTGGAACATTTAACATATGCAGAGCTTCTCCCACAGCTGATACAAACAGAACTGGGAGCTGATCAGGTCTCTTGTGTTCCTAACTTCAAGGTTATTCATAGCTGCTGAGGCTGTGTGGTCGTTCCTGTTTTCCCAATTAATTTTCATTCAGCTAAGATCTGTGCTGAGTTACATGCAACCCACCAGCAAAGGATTTTTATAATTTTACAGAATTCAGGTCTTCTGCACATTTTTAAGTACTTCCAGCACACACTTGCTGAAAACTAAACTCCAACATCTTGGAAGTCTTCCCTAGTATACCAAGCAAAAGTTGGTATCTTTGTGTAGGTTAGCAATTGAGATCTACAAACCAAAAATAGCCCAGCAAGTAGGTAAGACTTCTGAGCCAACTGCAATATAGCGCTAATGTTGCCAGAAGCCAAATGAAACAATAATTAGATTTGAAGAGAATTTCAATCAAGGCTGTACGTAATTTACCACAGGTCAAGATATTTCAACATTCCCCTTGAAAGGACCAGGAAGTAGCTGGTGGGAAGATGAATGCGCAGCCCTTACCTTTTAACAATGATCAGGGTCACATGGCTAATTAAAATACCTTTGTTTACATCGGGTAAGAGTCCTGCTGTTAGACCATCTGCACCTGCAGTCTGTTCCATCAAAACCCCTTCCACAAATTGCATGCTCCTAATAGGTATTGCTGTGCCAATGACAATTACCTAATTAGACATTAGAATGTCAATGCCGATTTTAAAATCCATGTTAATTATTTTACTGTTTGACAGAATATTTCCCAATGAGGGAAGGAGTCTGGATAGCATAATTATGTCACGAGGAACACTTCTGTATATGATTAAAAGGTTTGGCTAGCTCTGATTGGAAGGGCTCCAGTTATTTATGTATTTAACAAAGTTGCAATCAGTACATACAGTTTTCAGCCGAAAAAAACCATTCTGAACTCTGCTTATTCACTTGCCTGCTATGGCACAGCATATAATGAAGCTTGTGATTAGGTTCCTCTTCCATAAAGTTTGCCTTTGAGTAAGGTGAGTTTGGAAACAGAGGGGAAACATATCTAGAAGGCAGATGATGTGATGGGTCCCTTATCTGGTTACAGTTTGAAAGCATAAAGTGTGGCTTCTGGGTGTGTGACTGATTTTGCATCTTCAGCCATAGAAGAGCAAATATCTCTGCACCTAATGCTGCGCATTTCTGGGAGCAGTTGCTGCATTTACTGGTTGCAAGTTGGTCCTTATACTTGGCATCACTACATAGGTTTTGAAAGATCAGCAACATCTTCCTAGGCCTCAAGGCTTTGGCATTTAAAACAAGACAGCTTAAACCATAATCATGATAATAAAAAAGATGCATTTAGCATTTTTAAATGTTCAATTTCGCTTTCACTGGCTGCAAGTGAAAAATCTTAAAATAAAGCACAATCAAAGAATCTAACTGCTGTCAGCTCATCACACCGGACACCAATTCAGTAAATATAAGGAAACACTGCAAAAGAAAAGCATACCCCACAATAGGGGAAATGCTCACAAGGCTTTCTAAACAAACTTAGTCATTTTTCTCTCTATTTCTCTCACCCAGAAAGAACACAGCAAACACTCCTGGCTAAAGCTGTGACACAAGCAATAACACTGCATAGCTTATAACTTCAAGGTATCTGATTTTTAGTTGAGAAGCTGCAACCAGGAAAAGAATCTGTCCTTTTCTTTAAAAAATGCTGTGATGATAGTAACAAAGACAAATGATTTATTGTTAATGTTCTAATTTTCACAAAAGCAATAACATTAAAATAATACAGTATCTAATCACTAAGCTAAACCCAAGTATCTGTACAGCTACATGCAGTGTGCACAGAGCTCTTGCCTCATTGTGGGGATTTAGTGGTGTATCCAACATATAATAATCTCATTTAAATTCATATCCATAGACTACTACTGACCAGCATAAGTATCAAGTGACACTGTATAATACATATCTATAGAACATTCAAAACAATAGTCATGCCTCTTGTTTAAAAAAAAAAAAATTCTAATCTGAACCTCTTGTGAGCACAAAGAGTTAGAAGTCACAGGTCAACTGTCAGTAATGGAAAATTTGACCACCCAGTTGCCAAACGTTTCAAATCCGCCTTTAAATCTTCCCCCAAATCCCTTCTCAAGACTTATTTCTGCTACAGACACTGTAGAAAATTAGCTGGTTGATGAGCAGGTTAAAGGATAAATCAGGATGTCTGATCTTTGCTTGAGTAGTGTATAACACAAAAACAAACATGTAAGAACTGCACTGAATGCTTCTGTCCCTCCTCTATCGTGCTTTCAGCAGCAGCTTTCTTAGCATAAATATCTTAGATTTCTGAGAATCTGTCTGCAAGCACTTTATAATGCCTAATGAAATAGGGCTGTAATTCTCATTTTGCAAATCATTCTGATACACTAAACAAATACCGAGTAATACCTCTGACAGAGAGTGCCTCTGACAGACAGTATTGTGGCCTGAAGGTCTTTTTTTATATTTATATTTAAATGTGTTTGTTTTATCTTCTGAATGCTCCCGGGTGCATTTACAGCTTCTTTAATGACTTAAATTTGAGGATTACATGTCTCAGTGCTACTCACCATTGCAGTAATTGGAATTCTGTAGCTGTCCCATGCAACACACACTGAACTGCTTAGCTGTGAGTTTTGGGAAAGTTTCAGCTCCAGCAGAGCAGTAGCCAAAAAGACACATCCTTTAATGCCTGAAGAAGACAGAACAGAAACACACACTAGAGGTTTTGTCTAGGTTTACATCTTACGTTTTACCAGGCACTGTATCTTCAGAACATATAAACTAGCACTTATGTATCATAAAGACTCAGATAGCAAGTCATTAAAAGTAAAGACATTAGAGAAGTTAAGGGATAAAATCCTAACCCCATGTCAATTGGTGGCAAAACTCCAATTGACTTTCTGAGGACTAAGATTTCACTCACAAGTTTCCCCTTAAAGCCACTTTGGTTTTGCTCTGTATCTTACATATTTCCCAGTGCTCACTGACCAAGCACAATCAACCCTTTCTAAAAACCACAGCTAACCAGAAGGACAAAAACAAGTTTGGGATGCAATGCTCAGCTGGGGTAAGAGAGTTAACTCTCAAAGAAATTAATCTTAGTCTTCCAGCTGCAGATGAGGCCCGAAGTAGGCAGACTTCACATGGAAATTTAATTTCAAACAGCTATTTCAGGGCCATATTTTCCAGGTGGGGCATATGTTATGGATTTAACTATCAGCTGAGTATCTTAAGGCTTGTTGTTAACACCCAGACACTATTTTAAGACTATATATGATATGCAATGACTTAACTATATAGTTAGGCATTTAACAAATGACTTTGAAAAGACTGTTAATTTTAAATTATTATATATTAAAGCTTTGGTGCAATAAGCTCTTTGTAAGACGCAGAAGACATATTCCTTAACATAAAGAGGTTTGATTTCTTTTTTTTTTAATTCCATTACTCTTAAGGGAAGTATCAGACTCATTTGAAAAAACCCATCCACTTTAGAATAATATGCATCTATCAGGGGTATATCAGAAATATAGTGAAAGTATGTACTTATCATTTTAGAATGTGATTTCAGAAGCTTTCTCTATCAGAGTAATTTTCTTTCTACTGACACAAGGCATAAAACTTCCATCGACTTCCAAGAGCTCAGTTAGGTCAAGATTAAGTACTTTTGAAAATTGCAAGCTTAAGTTAACTTTAAACTCTAAATTTATGTTTACTCAGTCACAATTTTCATTGTTCTCACTGGAATCATTACAGGAATATGTAAGTCTGCTAATAAATATCTCATTCCTTTAAGAATAGCATACCCCAGACTACCTTTAAATAACTCGTCCCTCTAAGAATGACATATCCCATCCATCTCTATATATTTCCCTAGACTCAACAATTTCGACAACTGCTTGGAAGGAATTTATTTCCTTCGAAATCTGTAGTCCCACTGTGTGTTGTCTTAGCCGGAAATGGGACACGGACCTGGATCTGCTGCAGGAAAGCATCTCCTAACGGATATGATTTTACTGAATATCATATAAAGCCCTGAAAGATTCTTGGTCTAGGGGTTCTCTTCTGACAGGTAATATTCCAGCAAAGCATGATCTTCTCTCCAAAGGCCATAAATGATCTGCAAGTGAATGCTGCTGCATTTTTTTGTGTCCAAGATTAATCCAAGTTTTTCAGAAAAGTAATTGGCATTTATCAAGGTAGCATCTACACCCTCAGGTCAGAATTGGGGCCCCAGTGTGATAGGTGTGTCCATACACATAATGAAAACACACTTCCTGTTTCAAGAACTTCATCGTTTGTGTGCAGTCAAGCGTAATGAAAAATAGGTACGAAAGCATTTTTCATGGTTTTGAGACACTTTTGACATACTAAGGATTCCACTTAGCAGCAGATCCCATCTCCACCTGGAAACTCCAGCAGTTTCCTTGTTCAGGCTTTATTGGCCACACTTCATTTCTCCCAAGCACTAAGTCTCCACATAAAGATAGGAAAAATTTATGAAGGGGAAAAGGAGCAGGCCATTACTTTCCAAACAAGTTACTGCCCTTCACCACAGCAATTCATGTCATAAACCTTCAGTTTCCTGAAGCAGTGCAATATCCTACAAACAAGTGCTTCTTTGAGATCTCTTTCATCATTCGTTGTCTAGCATCAAAGGTTAGTGAGGCATTGAGGTGTGAAAGCACAGAGCCTTTTTCAGCTGACAAGAGCTTTTGAGAGGAGATACTTTACCACCCGAAAATATGTTGTCCTCTTATGTAGTCGTGTTGTGCCCCTTCTCTACAATCTTTGCATCCCCAAACCTCTACCCATACCAGAAGTCTGGGATGCAGCTTTCACCAGTCTGGACCTTCAGGCCAAAATGCCACTTCAGATTCTTCAGCCTCCTCCCCAAAAAAGACTTTACTGCCCTGACATTAACAATTTTAGACACATCACAGCCACATGCCCTGTTGGTCATCCTGTTCTCTCCCCAGATGCTGAGAGGCAGCACTGTCACTGGGCCGCAGAAGCAATGCTGTAGTGTGGAGGACCACTGAGATCTCCCTGTAGGAGAAAAGATCCCTTTCCCTTTGCTTTCAGGGGTAGGTGCCAGCTGCACCGCCTCTCTCTTCGAGGCTGGCATTTTGAATAGTGTGTGTCTTCACTAACCCAGTTGCACTTGGCAAACTGCAGTCCTTCAGGCACACAGCAAAGAAAACAATGTTTTATTATCTTCCACCTACAGCTAATGACATCAGAGGGTCAGGCAAACAAAATCTGCTCCTTGCCCTTGCATTCCTCTTTCTCCAGTTTCAGTAAATTACAGCAGAGAGGCTGTCTTCCCCCCCACACCCCCCTTAAGTGATGCTCAGCCTGTGTGGCTTCATACCTGTATGAAAATGTTTTCCAAAGGCCTGCAATAGACCTATGGCTCTGCCACATGAATCCCTGGAAAGTTATTTATTCCTCTTCCATAGAAAATGGTAATACTCCATAACTTCCTTTCGCTCAGTCCTCGTCCTTTGCCTAGTCTATATGTGCAAAATCTTCGGTCATACATTGCCTAGCAAATGAGAGCATGATGTGATCAGAGCCTCTCTTATCATTTATATCACTCTAAGTATCCATAGGTGGATAAAACAGATGGGAAAGAACTGTGAGAAGACTGTGATTAGCATAATTGCTAGTGATCACATCAGACAATCTGCGTAACCACAGTCAAGCATTTTTATAAGTATTGCTAGGGAGATTAATAAGAAAATCAGTGTTGGGAGAGCCACTAAAGCAGAAGCTATATTTTTATGGGGTTTATTTTAGGGCTCCATACAGGACTGAAATGAAACAAAATTCTCAAGGCTATTTGTTTGAAAGATCTTTGTATAACAGAAGAGGCAAGTCCAAATACCTTCATTGCCGCCTCACATTTTACTGTGGCCTGTGACCGCTTTACAGGTGGTGCTTCCAGCATTTTCCTGTGTAAGTATCCAGTCTAGACCCGAAGACATGTCGCAAAAAAAATCAGTGAAAATGGGAAAGAGAAGGAGGTATTCTATAAATGCCATGGCAATATTGATTAGGGGCTTTCCTTTGAGGAAAAAGAAAAGAAAAAAAAAAAACAAACAAACCACTGAAGAGAATAGGAGTAAATGGTATCAATCTTAAGGCCTAAGAAAGGATTTTGTGCAACTCAGCCAGCATCAGCCAAAGCAGCCTGTGAAGGGCTGCTGGGAAGGAGGAAGCTGTTGGGATAGACCATGGGGTGGCCCTTGCCAAGGGGAGGAGGCTGAGCTTGTCGTGACTTGCCACTCTCTTACCGTATGTAGAGGTGTACAACAGCAGACTGCGGGAAATATGCATGTTAAGGCCCAAAGATGTGCTTAAACCCCCAAGGAATACAAACAGAAAATCCCCAGTAATCAGATGTGCTGTAAGTCCCTGGAATTCCCACTGGCTTGCTCTTTGAACTAGGATACAGCAGCAGCAGCACACTTGCTCATTCCATGCTGTCTGTAGTGTATCAGGGAGAGCTTTTGTTTCTCACCCTGCATGACAAGTGCCGAGAGCAACAGGGTCCCAGTATGAGTTGGGCTACTGGGTGTTTGTGCACTACAAGTACTTATGATGCTGGCTTTAGAGTAGAGCTCAGTGAGAATTCCAGTATACAAAACTGAATCTTTTTTAGAGAGAAGCTGTCATACTTGCACTTATACACAACCCCTGAAATTCAGCTGGACCAAAGCCCCAGCCTTGCACATGTGTCTTTTCACTTGGTCCACGAAATTCCTTCTTGATTTTGATAAGATATAAATTGTGGCTTTTGTACTATCCACCTGTACGCAAAACTTTTCCAGCTTATGCCCCCAAGGAAAATTTGGCTGAAAATTTTCACACTAAAAGAATAAAGTATAAAAATGGTTCTTAGGTATGAGTTTTCTATGGCAGAGTCTTGCAGAGTAGAAGCAGATACTACAGGAAATGCAGCTGGATTCGACTGAGTTCCCCCTAGGATGTTTTGCTCCTTGAAGTTCACTTCTCAGGCCCTAACCAGGACAGAAACCCTATGGACAGGACACAGGCACGGCTGCTCCGTAAGTCTGCACACAGCATCCCCAAATCACTACCCATGCTTGCGGGAGTAGGATTTTTTACTTCCATGAACCAATCTGTTCCATTCTGCACCCACACGGCTACAGTGGCTAATGGTCAAGCACCTGAAGTCAAGCAGCATTCATTTTGCATGCACGTGCTGAGGGCTCTGGATTCAGGTTTTGCCAGTTATCTAAAATAGGGGAATTATCACAGTAGTTCCCAGCAGCATCTGTATTATCCTCTTTACTTCCTCTACACCTTGTCATTTCTTAATCTCAGGCAGAAATACAAATCACCGCCCTCTGTATGCAGGTTGCTTAATATCCACTTCAGCCCACGGCAACGTCTCTATTTCTGTTTTGATTCATCAACATCCACTTTCTAATGGTCTTTTCTTCATCCCTTGCTAGACTGTGTCAGCTTTCTCTTTACATTTCTCCACAGCTCTCTTTTTCTTCAGATTACCAAGCATGTAATGTTTCATCACTTCCCTTTGCTTTTTTAACCTTTTCATACCAGAACTGCCCTCTTGCAACCACTGCACTTCAGTTGGTATATGGTGACTGACCTCAGCACCTTCCTGCTGTTAGATTTGCAAACACATACCCTCATGACCTCTCCATGCTGCCCATCATCTTGTCTTCTTCAAAACTATTAGCCTTCAGGTAATAACCACAAAAAATATAAAACCAAAACCAATGCATACCTAACTGTAACTACCAGTGAACCTCATATGTGTATTCACTGTACACATCTAAAGTACTCGAAGGAAGACATTTTGTTTCACCACCTTTTCCCAGGACCTAGCTCTCTGCCACTGTGTGACAGAGCTGAAGAAATAAGTCAGAAAATTAAATATTTACAGTTCTGCAGCTAGAACTGACCCCACTTGTCAGTGGGGTCACTTGTTAGGTAATAGTAATTACAAGTTCACATACAGTTTTTTCCCTTTAGAGCAGTGTTTCCTTATGGAGTGCACAGCACCAATGCGCAAAAAGAAAGACATGGCAGCTTAGAAAGCGTCATTTGTACGCGTGCCCAGTCTTCTCAGCTCAGCAAAGTTAGTAGCAAGTGAAAGTGTGCCTTTTCTAGTGGGAACATCAGGCTACTCTAACGTCTATATACCCTGTAATTAATGAAAGTGCGCCCTACAAGACCTTCTTTAAGCTTTTCTTCCATTATCCTTCAGGCACCCCTGAGGGACAACACACAAACCTCTGAAGTCCCACAGAGGCAGGATATCTGCCACTGGCTTTCCTGCGGTGCTCCCCCACACCGGCCTGGCCCCTCTGCCACCATGGCAGCACTGGTCCGACAACCACCTGCGTCTGAGGGGTGGGAATCACAGAGCAGAAGAGAGGCAGCTCCGATGAGATTCCCAAACTCAAAAAAGCCCTGCTAAGCGGCACACTCCCACTCTCCCTATGTGCATCTTAGCACTGCAACCTCTTCACATCTCACGAGCTAGCGTGGAACAGATGCGTCCCCCCGTCAGGAGGCAGCGACACCCCTCCCTCCTCACATGACTCATATGATGTCAGAGTTGTCCTTGTCACCGACCCCAATTCCGGCTCACACGTCAAGGACACGCTTGCTTGGTGGATCCTCAGCATGATGGATAATCCATCCCCTCTCATTTGGGTTTCCTACATCCCATCTAGCCACAGAATAGAGAGGACTTTCTCTAGCTGAGGAAACTTGGCTCCTCTGGCAGTTCCAGTGGCACAGCCCTGCCGAAAAATGCTGGCAGAGGCTGTGAGGTTTTGAAGCTTTGAAAGCTAGGTCAGCATCTCCCTGTACAAAACCAATGCCACCCTCAATCAATGTCCAATACAGAGAGGCAAACGATTTTTATAGAACAGTCATGTACTTTCATGTGATCTAATATTAGCTGTGCTGTATGTAATTATTTTATGTAGTACTCTGCGTTCTGCTTGTGCTCCCATCGATATGTCTAGTAGATATTTGTAGTTCCCTAGTAATTTAATAGCTAGTTTGTGCCCTAAAGCATAAAAACATTTCTACCCTATCTAAAGTAACCGTGGGTGGTGTTATCCATATAAAATCTTTGAGTCCTAATGAGCTTTTGTTCTCAAGTTATAACCCAAAAATATAACACCCGGCTGTTCCGTTCTCTGCTAAAGATCCTCACTATGATGTGAAAGGAAAAGAAATTAAAACCTTAGATAAATGTGTTTGATCTGCCACAAAGAGGGAAAAGACATCCCCTCCGTATTGTCCCTTGTTGGGATTTTTTCACAGACCCATTTTCTGTTCATTGCTAAGTGTTTAAAGGCTGAAGATGAGCTGCATTTTTGCAAACCCTGAACTGGAGACAGCTGTGGTCTGAGCTGTGCAGGAAGGAGCAGCACACTGGTCCTGCTGCCCTGGGCTGAGGTGGCAGCAGCTGCTAGAGCCTGGACATGATACTAGAAAGCAGTACGGTGTTTGGGGTTCCTAAGGGGTAAAAGGCAGCAAGTTCCCATGTCCTTGAAGGAATGCTCTTAGGAGACCTCCCACCCTTCTGCCTGGGGAAGAGGAGGCTCTGAGATGCACAGGGAGACACTGGGGAGAGCAGGTCTCTCGGGCTTTCCACTCTGTGGCAAGAAAAGCCCACCCCTTGCCCACAGCGAGGCTTTGTTTCACCCTCACAACAATCTCGTTACTGTGAGTAACGGGGAGTACGGCGATGCCAGCATGTTCCCTTTGCCTCTTCCTTAACTTGTCTTTATTCACAGCCATGGAGGCAGGCCAGAGCCCGGCACTCACCAGGAGCCAGGCTCAAGCCTTCCTTGGCGTGCCCACCTCTGCTCTTTAGGAGAGGGTACAGGCTGTACAATACATCATCTGTTATGCAATGATACCCGGCGCATGGTTCCGCTTTGCTTCCCGGCGGCAGGAATATATCACTCCCCCCTTCCCTTCCCCTCCCACCCCATCCCCCAGCCCCATTCATCCCCACCACTCGCTGTTTACTACCGAAGCCCTGCGCGGTCCGTCAGGAGCACCCCAGTTCACAACCAAGCGGCCGCACGAGCTGCGGTATTTTGGCCACGGGAGGAGGCGTGCCAGGGAGCCAACTTGTAAGAGGGATTTTTTTGGGGCCTGTTTCAGTTCTGCCACTGCTCTCCAGTAAACAGTTGTGCTCTACTGCTTACACCAGGTCTGAATGTGCCTGGCCCTACTTACTCCCCATCTCATTTGGTTATTTTGTATTTTAAATAAAATTTAAAGTGTGAGAAATAACACCAAGAGAGTTTATCGTCCCAGAGGAAACCAAAAGTGTTCTGTCAGCTAGGTTGCAAAAAAAGCCCAAGATAAAATCCCTGGATGAATATCTTCTGAAACACCAAAGAAATTTGCACACAGTTGTGACCTTAGAGGCAACACCCATCTCCAAACACACAAGGGAAAGTGCCTCTGAGGGCAAAACCTGGCTGCTTTATTAAGAGTGAACAACAAGTCAAAGATATTCAGCTAGAAAGAAAATAATTCCCAGTCCCATCAAAGCAACAGGTAAAAAGTGCCAGCAAATCCTGTCTGCTCTGTTCTGAAGAGATTTCTTAGTATCTACGCTTTGAAACAATGAAATCTAGATACAGCATTAACTGTCACTAGAAAGTAAATGAAGACAGTGGAAATTAATTCCTCCACTCACAGTTAAGAAAGATTCTGGCATTCAGCACTATCAGTAAATCCCAGAAACAGCAATCAGCAGGTAATCTGTTCAGTGTAACTAGATAGTGCCATCACATAGAAGGATTTAAGAAATGCATCACCCCAGAGAGATACCAATTACAAGATAATCAACTTCTGCCTTCTGTGATTATGGGGAAAACTGTAATAAAATCATAATCCCATCCTCGCCATGCCACACCTTATAGCACCTTTCCTTACTGCTTGAGCCAAACAGAGATACGGGAATTAGACACTGGTGAGAAAACAACTGGTTTGCAAAATAAACAAAAAATAAAAAGCACAAATATTTGACTATGGAAAATCTGATCATTTCACTGTTTTTGTAGGAAAAAACCTGAAGATACTATGTCATAGATAACAGTCAAGTGATTATCACACTCCTTTGATTAGCTCAAGGAATAAGGCTGAAGATTTTGTGAGTTTAGAGGAATACTGTCTTAAGCCATCTCCAGCATTTCAGGTGAAAGCTGTTGACAGCCAGAGAAGAAATAAACCCACTCTCCCAGAAAAGGCCATTCTAACCACTGAATCTTGCAGCAAAAATTAATCAAAATTGTTGAGATTATAGAAAGAAATTCCTATCTGAACAAAGTGTATTTTTATATCGTTAGAATTGTGTGCAGCCTGCTTTACGAGCATAAGTATTTCCAGCACACGCTTTGCTGTACTTGCAGGAGCACACAGGCTGCTGAGCTGTTTGGGAAAGTTCTTTGAGGAAACAGCTCAGCTGCAGACATCTGCACCAGGAAGGAGGCTCTACCCTTGCAGCATGTTTAACATTAATCCACGGTANAATAAAAAAAAAAAAAAAAAAAACCAGAATAAGAATGACTAATAAAACCGTACCTGTGCCTACAGAGCCCTCCTCTGAGAGTGCTGGGGAAAAGACCCTGCAGCCCCTCTTTTCAGTCTCAGTCACTCAACTCTTTCTGATGAGCTGCCAGATACCTGCCAGGGCCCCTCTCAACCCCAGGACCTGTAGTCCAAGCATGCCCTCCAGCACCCAGGTATGCACACCCAGCTCCATTAAGAAGCAGAAGGACCAAAATAATATCTTTCCCTCACCTCCCACCTTCTCCCCCCCATCCCAGTTCTCTCCCTTACTGTATTTTAGCAGGGAAGTTGAAGAAAGCACAGCAGCTGAGCCACTGGCAGCCGTATAGGCACAGTCCTATAATGACACAGGCGGTGAATAAACGAGTTGTTATTGTATCCTGCAACTTCACTGTCTGCTACTCTTGGTCCTCTTTAATTTTTTGCTATCTCACTCATCCCCTTTTTTCTCTTGCTGCTTCTTTCTCTCTTCCTTTGGCTTTGCAGCTTTACAGTCTTTCATATTTGGGGGAATGCATTCTTCCTTCTTTCCCAAATGCACTCTAATCCTTTCTCAAATCTCTCCCAAACACCCGCCCTCTACAAATATAAGCATCATCTCTCCTCATTCTTATTACAATGAGCTGCTCTGCTTTGTTGTGCCTTGCTCACGCTGCATATCTCTATTTTGTAGAGCATTTATGCCACCGTGCACATAATACATAACTGAGCATTTCAGCATGGAAGCAATTGCCTCTTACACTGAAGTAAATCTGGAATTGACAGTTCTAAAATGCTTATAACTGCAGGACTGTCTTTCATAGACTCACAGATTTTAAGGCCAGATGGGACCATTAGATCATCTAGTCTGAGCTCATCTGAAAACCTGCTCTGGTTCTTCCCTAATAATGGGTGTCCATGCGATGCCATCAGGACCTACCAGCACAGCATCCCAGGATTCGTGTTTCAGTTGTCACTATGCACAGTGCAGCCAGCGTATCAGCTGCATGAAGCATCCTTCCAACTCCAAACTGCCGAGGCACTCAGCAACTACCACCTTCCTCCGGCAATCCTACTTGCACAAAGGAAGCAGGTAGGTAAGAAGGGAGATAAAAGGGAAATCGGCCTTTTCGGGGAAAAAAAGAAAGCCTCCAAAGCAGTTCTTAGAAAACTCACATATACCATTTTTGCCATTCCTATTGCAACACATCTGAAATTTAAGGCACCAACCTAAATCAAAACCATAAACAGTTCCTGCACAAAGAAGCTAACTGAAACATAACAAAATAAAAGTACACATGCAGTATCATATGTGTTCACACTCCATAATCCTGGCTGATTATTTGTCATAGCTTACATTTCCTTAAAATCCATATCCTATTTTTATTTTTCACCTTTTAATACTTACTAGCATTATGTTTTTCCATCATCATATGGCTCTGAAAACCTAAATAATTTATTTACATTAAGTTCTCTATTTATATTTTAGAAGCCAGCAGAAATTCTTGCATTTAGATTACTCTGGTATATAAACAGGGCTTTGCCTTCAATAAATCTGTGTACCTTGCATGTACAAAATAAAACACACTAAAAATGTCTCAGATCAATCAAAACCCTGGAATTTACATTAACTTAAAGAATTTAGTAAATTATCTAATTTGGCTGCACATAATGGGAACTTACCAGTAATTTATCTATATGTCCCTATAATTTCAATATCTCCCAAGAAGATGTAGCAATTTTCTTGTTTGCTTCCAATTCACGTTTTCTTGCGTGTAGGTGTGTTTTAATGACTTTTCCCCATTTCTGGTGTGTGCATCTGCATGAGAATATGCGCAATTATCATCTTTAAAAGGCTAACTTAAGCATCCAAGTTTTAAAAGGAGTTCTCAAAGGAAAAGCTAATTTATACTTCATTCCTTGACTATTAACTGCATTGGGAGAGTAGAAGTAAAATCAAATTATTTTTGCCAACTGATTGCTTTCAGAAATTTTTACACTAGCCAAAATGCAAATTTCTTAATGAAAACCATCCTGGGAACATTAAACTGTTCATAATGAAGAAAATTACTTTCATTTACATTGAAAAGTGAAATAATCTATCCTGACCTATATATGTGCTTGCCAAGATTCTATCTCCACTATACTTGGGGTCTTTACCATGCTATCACCATGAAGAAGAGCAATTTCTCCTCTTTGTTTTGTTTTTTTTTTTTTTAATAAAAAGGCAAATAATAGGCACTGCCAATAGCCATTGTTGACCCAAGTCAAAAGTGTTTGAAATTAATTTATCCGCTTTGGATGGTGTATAAATTTCTCATTACGAGTGTCAGTGATGGACAAGAAACCATTCCAAAAAATGTATTGGGTATCATGCCAAACTCTGTAATCAAGGTCTCTTGCAGAGACTCTGGAGTATACAAAGGGTTTCACACAGTCAGGAGCGTTAGCTATGCATGCTTTCCCGTTGCCTGGGCTCAGCCAAATACTCCGTGAGAACAACACGTATATACACTTTGTTTTATTATGCCTCGCAGATGCTTTTTTTGTTTTATATTTCAAGCTTTGTCAGGTCTAATGTTTGTTCCTTCTTCATCCTTCAGCCCTCACTCTTCCCCCTGCATCCCCCCCACCCCCCAAATTTCGGAACAGCTTCCTAGACAGACCTGGTATCGATTACATAAACTGTCTTTCTTGGAAAGTAAAGAGGGGGGGGTGGGGGGTTGTATTTGGTATTTCTTCTACTTGCAACTGAAAATGGCAGCCATTGAACAGATCTGGTCAATGACAGTAAGAGAATAAGCCCAGCAGAAAGTGGTAATATATTGTGTTACACTTATGCCAACTTGCCAAGTCAAGTTCTTTTTCTCAAGCGCATGTACAGTTTGTTCTTGCTATCCTCAGTTAACTCTGCTTTCTGAATAGAGGAGATGGGAACTGCTCAAAGGCCACAATAGCATGTTCTACTTAAGGTTTCCTCTCCACACTAACCATTGTGGATAGCACTCTTTACAGTCAAGCGCTCTTGAATAAGAAAGCTCTCATTAAGAAGGTGAAGCTATGTTTTCTTTACCTTGCAAGAATTCTGTAAAATGAGATTTTCCTCATTACAGGCAAAGTACCTGCTGCTAAAAAGCAGCACAAAGTTGGCTGTATTTCCTTGAATGGATTTGAAGCTGCCTTCAAAACTAGCAGCAAAAGAGCATCAAAATGACAATATTGTACAAGAAATGCATCAGGAATGAGCGATTAATCTAAGTTTCTATGGGAACGTGAAAAATGACATATTGGATCAGATGAGTGGCCTGCTTAGTCCAAGATATTCTGTCAGCTAATACTGTGTACCGCGGCAAGCAAAGGCTTAGTGCCCCACAGCAAACAACTATCCCCAAAAGCCTAGAAAACACAGGTAGGATGGCTTAGCTTGAGAGCAAAGATCAGTTGATGCTCAGAGGCAGGAGGGCTGAGATGCATTTTGTAGCTGGTGTACACGGAGAAAGAGTACAGGCAATGTTGCTAAAGCAAGTATCATTTTATTATGATTTTTTTCCGTCACTCAACCTTGGTAGCACTTCCCGTCTCAAACTGAGTTTTTCAGGCAAGGGAGCCTGCCAAAGGGTGGGTGGCTTAAATCGCAATTGGATCCAAATTTTTACAGAGCTTTAGGGTTGATTTTTTCATTTAATAAGGAATATAAAACCCACACACTCTTCAATATTGTGCATTAGAACTGTCACGATGAAGCCTGATGCTGCAGGTATTAATTTTTTTTCTTTTTTGCTTTACAAAATACTGCTTAAAAAGAAGACACATGTAAAAAAGATTTGCCTATGCAAGGAAGGACAAGGATGGCTCTTTGATTCAACAAGCTATTCAAAGAGGACAGCAACAAATTCTGTCACTGCAGTGTGTTTACTGCACAGCAATTTTCAAATCTAATCAAATCTAAAACCAGCAATAAAATGCAGGTAACAAAATATTATGGAACACAGTAAAATAAAATAAAATGAGATAAAACAGTAGTAGTAACAATGTCCATGGATAAAAAAGGTGGCTGAGTCATTACCAGCATCATCCATTGTAACTGCATAAGAAGAAAAGTCACAATTTGCATATTTCCCTACCAAATTTTAGGGTTTTTCCCTGTGATTCTTCTCCCCAAAGTAGCTTATTCCTAAAAACTGCCCACTGCAAGAGTCCATTCCCATGTCTAGTTGTACCAGAAAGCAGGGAAACTATTTGATGCCATTTTAATCTCTAGGTTTGAGTGTTCACCAGTATTTCAAGACAATTTTTTTTGCTTGTAGAAATTAAAGAAATTAATTATAATATCTCTAAATTTATTTTAAAAAATTGAACAGGGAAAATCTCTTCTCCTAGAAAAATACAGAATATTTTACTATAAAATATCTGTGGACAATTCCTTCTGCTACATATATCTCTGGCAGTCCTGCTTTTATTCTTCTTCATCCATAGAAGTGAAAAAGAAGCTAAAAAATTCTATTAAAAGTTCTTATAAAAGCCCCACAGATAAAGACGTGTAAAACTGAGACTGGAAGTTATTTTCAGTAGCAACCTTAACCTCTACAGAGACAATCTTTTAATTCCACCACCATATACCATAAGAACATATTAAACAGCACTAAGCATTAGGAATAACATAGAATAATGATAATGAAGTGGCTGGCACAGTTTGCCCATCCACATTTGCAATTAAATTAACTTTCTAGTTAAGCTAATTGTTTCTGGCATGACAATATGGAGCAGTCAGTTAAGACACAATTTTTTTAATCACGCTCTGTTTTCCTGTGTTGAACAAGAAATTGGTGGAATTAAAGGCTGTATTCTGTGCAATGTGGCATTTTGTGTTGGCACAAACACTGCAGTGCTTGCTTTGGTTCTCCACTGAGTCCAGAAGCTCTGACTACCCTGGTTTGAGCCCCTCTGCTCTCCACCCAGAAACACAGGGAAACAGGATGATTTCATGGGGTGCCCTTGGTAAGCAAGGTTCCCTTCTGGCAAGCATGAAAGCTGGGGAAGATGGACAAGACACAGGAAGACAAGAATTTATAACCTAACATTTTCATCTATCAAACTTGCACTTTCAGGACATTGGGTGCTGGTACCTGGCCACAGTAATTTCCATCCTCTACTGCATGCCTGGTGATTGTGAAAAAGCTCAAAACAGCATCCTTGTCTCACGCCACATGCCTGGTCGTCCCTGCGTCCCCAGAGCCCATGCAAAATACGTATCTCACTTAAATTGTGATTATTATAGCTCAATGCAATATAACTTGGTGGATTAGTCACTTCTAACCCCAGGGACTCCGGGTCCACAGGGTGATTTTGATCAGATATTAAAACACAAGTGAATGAGTAGATTAACTCAGTTAAGTATCATGATGAGAACATTAAAGCTTCCCTTTAGTCAACAGGGAACTGGCATCCATGCAAACCTGTAGTGATCACTCACCATGCAGCATCCCTGAACTTTACCCCAGAGAGCGAGTCCCAGTGTCCCATGGTCTGTGTGAGGGACTGGTGTGTCACACAATGCCCAGGTCCCATAGGGAAACACCAGCACTGAACTATGCTAGGCCTTGTGTCTTGTGCAACTTTTTCCATAAGCATCTTTGGAAGGTCAGATTTTAGCAATTTTGCTAGGAGTAAAATATTCACATATAGTTGCTGAGAGTGAATTTGGAGTTTGACTTCAGAGTTGACCTAAGACATGGGAACAATGGTCTGATGCAAGGTCTTCAAAGTGAACATTTTCTCCAAAACTCTTTTTGCGTAAATTATTTATCAAATGAAATCAACTTTGTTCCTGTTTTCCACGTTTATTCAGTATCAAAGAAAAGGAAATAAGGAATCTTGGATTTTTCCTAAACTAGCACCTTTTATTAAAAACATAAAAAACCTAAAGATCTTTTCACTCCTTCAGTCCACAAAGCAATTTAAGAGAGAAAAAAAAGATCTTTAAATTATTCATTTAAGAAATGCAACGTTCTCCAACCAAATCTCACTCTCAGTCCTTTTGGACACAAATGAAGGGACAACCAGCAGCTAAGAGGCCACTGAAGGAAGTCAGACAAGAGTGCATACTAAGCACCACACAGCTGCCCTCCTCTCTCTGCAGTGTGTGTATGTGCCTCAGCGGCCTTTATCCAAAGAGCAGTAAGAAAGCATCACAGCAGGACTGACCAAAACTTGCTGAAACCATTGAGTGGAAACACTGTTTTTCATTTGTACTAAATACAAATAAACATTAAGCTCATTTATGGAGCAAAATAATCAAAACAATGGGAGAACAACCAAAGCATAAACATATGGGAAGTTTGGAATGAAAATAAGCCCTGGAGTCTAGATGTTTAGGACTTTGGTAGCAGAATGCTTGTTTTGGATGGTTGTGGGAGAATCTCCAATCAAAAGCCAAAAGGAAGCATCAAAAAGAGCCACGGAAGCATCAAAAAGAGCCACAAAAGCATCAACAGCATGACTTCAAGATAAACTTTTAAGAAAGCTATTGAGGCAAGTGCTGACTGAAAGAGATTGGGAATTTCAAGCAAAGGGAATTATCTCTTGTTTGATTCTACCTGCAGAAACAGAAATCAGGACTTTGTAAATAAACAGGATTGCATCAAAGATAAGTGACTCAATCATCAATTGCACTTCTTAACATTCAAACTCTGGGCTTCCTACAACAGGGTTAAAGAGAGAAAACCCCCATGTTCTGGTTTCCAAGAACAAAGCCCGTGAGCTGGTATCTCTCCTGTATCAGGGCAGAACAAAAGGCAGTACACAGTTCAAACATGTAAAGAACTGGAGGAGTTAAAACAGCACCTGAAAACTTACTGGTAAAGATGAACCCTTATTAGAAAGCCAATGGCAAAATGCCCAAAGACTAAGAGGAGCAGCTGCAAGAGTTGTGGTTTGAAATAAGATTGGAAAGGGCTACAAAAGCTTTGACCAGCCTGGAAGTTGCTATCTGATAAACTGCAGAAAGGGCTCAGGGAATTGAAAAGTGTCCTAGAGAATGAAAATGAACCAGTATCAACAACCGTGACATGCTGAAAGGAAGGGAAAGGAAAAAAACCCAAAACTTCCTTTGAACTGGGTGGGAACAAACCTTTTCCCTGATATACTCAAATATCAGCGAGGACCTCAAGGGCAAATTGGCTATACACCAGTTTGCAGACACTCAGGTAAGAGCCGGAAACAAAGATCAGCAAAAGACAAAAAGATATTGTACTGACTGTACAATTTACTACAGATCCCAAACTTTTTTCACAGCTGCATACCACAAAAGGAAACAGCTGCTGCAAACAGAAGAAGATGCCAGGAATTTGCCAAGATCTCTACAGTGCTGTTTCTCTATCTCAAATCCGTTCGGCAATTTTAATATGGCTCATACCATCATTATGCTTTGTGGAAAAAGTGATGACCAATCTGAGTTTATAAAGCAAAAGAAATTGGCAACAATGGCAAAAATGAAGGAATGCAGATGAGGTCATTATTGATCCTGGAGGAAAAAAATGTCTTTAAAGGAGAATAGTTATAAACACAGGCCTAGTGAGAATAGAGCATGGAGTGTTCCAAACCAGACCCCCAACACCAAAATGCAGAACAGGCTGGAGGGGAGCATGAAGCTGAACCAAGCTAGTTCAGACACCAGTCACACACCAGTTTGTAGTTTCTGTGGGGAGCTTAAAAGTAATTTTTTTAAAAACAAGAAATAAACAGAGGCTATTTAGTGTGTAATAAGTAACTATGTGAAATGCACAAGAATCACTAACTCTGAGTCAGACTTTGGTTGCGACACCAGGAATAAACGAAAGGTAAGGGAATGGGTGATTCAACCTAGAGATCTCTTTTGCAGTGCCCAAGTCCCACCTTTAGGGGCAGAAATACCACTAGAAATTACAGGCACTTGCATCTTTTCAGCAAATGAAAGATGAGGAACGCTTGAAACTTGCTTTGAAACCCTGGATCCCTGGGGATCTTTAGCTGTTGAAGTTCTGGATCTGAAACGAGTAGATCTCTATACATTTGCTGAATGCTTCTGACAACAGTCAGAAGGAGATGGGGAAAGGGGGACTGTGGTGGCACAAAATAGATCTGGTAAATTAATATGAACGACAGGAAGATTGGGTGTGAGCATGTGAATACTCAGAAAATGTATTAGCTTTTAATTTGGCACCCTGCAAAGCATTCAGAGAGAAGCAAGAAAACATTCTTGATACTGTTTGGTTAGAAATTACTCTTTCTCTGACAAACACCTAAGTTGCACTTGACTGCTTCAACACAAGAGTGACCTTGGATACCTAAACAGCATCTTCTTTTCACCAGGAAAGCAGAAAAGGAGCCTTATAAACCATGGAAGAAGCATGTCAGGAAGCTAGAACAGACCCTTCAGCCAAATCTCAGGCCAAGTCCAGTTAAGGAAAAAAGGTGACCGCATCAGATTACAGAAAACAACACAAAGTCATTTAGCGTGTGCTCCTTTATTACCGTAAATAGTACCCTAGATGCTGGTGAAAGCTTGGTCTGGTTTACTACCCTGAATCTTAAAAGTAGCTATTGGCAAGTGGAAGTGGATCCAGAGGGACAGGGGAAAAAAACCCACATTCACAGCAGGACAAGGACTGTGGCAATTTAAAATGATGGGTTTTGGCTAGTGCAATACATCAGCTACATTCAAAAGTCTAACGAAGACGGTATTACGTGGCATGCCTCTCTCAGCCTGTTTGTTATACCTAGATGATATCCTGGTGCATGGTAAAATGTTGGAACAAGAACTGATACATTTATAAATAGCCTGTAATTAGCTTAAAACTGCTAGTCTTAAACTGTCTACATAGAAAAGCTAGGAGTTTGTTTCAAAAAGAGGTAATTTACCTTGGGCAAATCAAGCAAGGAAGGGAGCAAGATTTCCTTGGACAATGAGAAGCTGCCCAGAGCTTGCCAGCTGCCCCCGCACAAGGATAAGCACCAGCTCTGGGAGGACTCTGTTTCTTGTTTTCAGACCTATCAGCATATTTTTCAGCATTGCAAAACCACCAAATTGATTAGGGAAACCACCCCAGTAGTCAGTCAGTGTAAAGTTAGCATCTCCAGACTTGAAAAGGGCTTTTGCAATTGTCCCTGTTTTAGCTGCCTGCACCCTGAGGCTTCTTCATCCTGTCCACTCATAAGTGCTGGAGGGCAAGCGCAACTGCACACAAAACTTGGAAAGTGGATTACTGAACGAAAGTCCAAAATTTCTGAAGGGATTTATTCCCCCCACAACAAGAAGATGCCCCAACAAAACAGTTTCCCCACTCTGGATCTGCAAGGACGTTCACGGTCAGCACAGAACAAGCTTTTGCAAAAATGGTTCACGTTGTGGGAACTCTAAGATGGCTGAACCAGCAATGTATGTTTTCATAGCCACACTGGTTATGAAACTGTGCCTGGTCCAGTACATCATTACAGTTAATAATCTCTGAGGAAACACAGTCATCTTCCCAAGTCCCGTGATTCCCAGAAGCATAAATATTCCTGCTTCATCCAGTGAAAGAAGATTTGTCATCTTCCCAAGAAGAGGATCCCAGTACTTATGGTGCAACACATGACATAAAACTAATTTGGTAAATGTAGCCCTTGGGAGAGAAATCCCTCAAAATACCCCTCTGAGTCAGACGAGCTACAGTGCAGGCAATGACAAATCAATCAGGAAAAAATGTCCAGGACAAAATCCTTGTATCAGGAGTGCTTTTGTCTGCTGTGGTGGCCATAGTCAGATGCTGGAGATGAGGAAGGACAGAGCAAACCTATTTCCAACTCATAGCCTCTCAGCTTCCAACTATTTTCAGCTCTGAGACTTCCTGACCCGTGTATAGTTTACATGCAGTTAGTAATTCTCCCTGATTTTGTCTTTCATGAACTTAAACATGTAAACGTGTCACATTCACAATGTCTCTTGGCAGTGAGCTCCGCTGGTCTACCACCCACTTTGTAAAGCCATTCAATGCTTTGGAACATCCTTCTCTTCCTTTGAAGTTTTTTCCCTATCCAAAAAAGCATTCAAAAATGAAAGGTCCAAAACATGAGTACATTCAAGGTGAACCTTGATATTCTTTGTGTTGTCCTCAATGATTTCCCTGGTAACTATTAACTTTTTTTTTTTCTTTTAAATCATTGTGGAGCACTGAAGAATTCACAGATCTGTCAACATTCCCAGCACCTTGCTCCTTCATTTTAACAGTCAGCTTAGATCCTGGGAATCGGGGTACTTTGCAAGCCTTCTACATAACCTGCACTGGTGATAAAGGTGATGAATAGCATGCAGATGTATGACAATGTGCTGACAGAGAGCACTGATCTCGTATCCTTAAGCAAAGATAAAGCTGCTAACAGTATTTGCAGCTGATTATCACTCTGTTTTTTCTTTAATCCTTTTTTTTTTCCCCTCATCAAATCGATATCAGTGCAACCACTTTTCTCCCAGCTATTTCTTCATTTTGGAGCTCTCCCTATACCAATCACTACTTATTTGCTGCCTTCTAAGCTACCCAGCTCAATCTTCAGTCCTACTCCATTTCTAGTTTCCTCACACTCTTTCACTCTGATTTTCTCCAAACATCTACCAGCCAAGCATGTGCATTGGGTGGTTTCTCCTTCAGCAACACACTGAAAGAAAAGCCATAACTCCCTCTCTGCTTTAGTATTTGGTACCGCTCTGCCTTGGACCAGCTGTGATCAGACTGGGTCAGCGTGGTTTTACTTTTGCAAATTTAGTCTTCACATCTCATGGTGAGACAGCAGAAAACAACAGCTCAAGAGCTTACAAAGGGGGGCAGATGTTCATTGGAACAAAAATGAGGCCCGAAACAGGGGAGCTCCTTCCTACCACTTTTTGGGAAAAAGATAATTACTGGCTCAAACTCAAACCCAATTTCAACAGGTATTGGTAACACAGACCTATCCAGAGAAAGTGGTATTTTTTTTCTATGCAACAACACATTTGCTTTTCTCAAGCTTAAAACAACTTCTCTTTCTGTGCTGCAAAACTTGGGCCATATTTGGCAACTTCAGTGCTCTTTAGGTTGGCAGTTATTTATGAAGGAAAAAACCCCAACAACTTTTTATTATAGATAGTAAAACTGAGCCAAAGCTTGGGAGAGAGGCTTGACCAGTGCCACAGTGAAACTTGTCAACAGCAATGGGAACAGAATATGTGTTTTCCAGCTTCCAATCAAAAGGCACAGTATAGCCCAGAACAGTGGCATTGCCTACACACATCAACACTGAACAATGAGTGATGCTGAATACCCAGTGCACCTGCCAGTGTGTGCAAGTCTTGAAACACAAAATGAGTGAATCGATACAGTGAGAATTTCAAACATAACGAGATAGTAGTACGGATCAAGGGAAGTGAATTGTAGTTAACCCAGCTGATAAACTGGAACACAGTAACAGGGTATACATGTGAGAACTCTTTCACAAGAAAAGAGCATATAGAGCATAAAATTAATGCTCAGCTTTCTTCCAGCAGGAAAAAAAAAAACCCTCCTCCTGAAATTCAGCTACTTGAGTTTTCTCTCTCAAGTGTGATCATGCTCCTTTTGATAAACTCTGACCATAAGTAGCACTGCATGCAGCAAACAAGAAAGCTTTTCAAAATCCAGACCCTGCCTGAATGTTGTGCTTCAGTCAGAGGTGTAAAAACACCCAAGGACATAATTTAACTAATGTAAGCACTTCAGGACTCCTAGTGAAACTGCTTGGAGTGGTGTATTCAGTTGTTTAAAGCTTTTTTTTTTTTTTTTGTCACAGGCAAGATATATGTTTACATGGCAGACTTAATTGCTGTTTTCAGAGGACTAATGCTGTGTAAAATCATAGTCATCAATACAGCCATTTATTTTGACTATAATTAACAAATCAAGTCACAGCACGTTTTACTTATTTGCCAATCTGTTGAATATTCACACTGGCCCCAAGTCGCCTATTCATTTAGCAGTAAACATGTAGCCTAGCAACTGACTGTCAATATCAACAGTAGCTGATGAAGTTGTTAATCTCTGGAAGACTGACAGGTTAAGCCAAATTCTCCTATGCAAAACTCTTATTGTCCAAGCCTTACATTAGCCCACAAGGATATCTATGTTCAAAAGATACCACATCTCCTTCTACTATTAAAATTAAATGAAGTGTGCTAGAGGCAGGAAAAGGCTATGTGCTCTGCCTGCCATGCATGTTTTGCATGCACCACAGCATCCAGCATTGTGTTTGCAGGATGTATTGACCATTGCTAATTTCCAGAGACAATTGAAGACACTTTTGCATCTGTTCATCATCCCGGAATAAACTATCATATAAGTGCACGCTGTGCACCAGAATATAGATGAGGTCAGGAGAAACACAAATATCTCCTTTGCTATGCAAATCTGCACTGGAACTGCAAAAGAGAAAGCATGAAGGTATGGATAAAGAGCTTTAATCTGGGGTATTGAGAATCTAAATCAGAGTGAAGGAATTTAAAAGGAGTACGAGCAGTTTGACTGGGATAACAAAAGAAGAATATGATTTAGCCTGATTTAAAACTTGATACACCAGCACTGAACTAAACAATTTTCTAATCATTGAGTTGTACTGCTCAGAAGTTCCATCAACACGGTACATGAAAAACAGAGAGAGGCAGACTAATTATCTGCAAATATACAGTGGAGTTTCAGAACAGCAGGAAAAACCTATTGCTTTGTGCTGTCTGTTACAGGCCTGAGCTGGATCAAACTGCCTGCCCAAAGTACTTTCTATCTCACTTTGATATTGACAGCCATGCCTGTTGTAGCAGACATTCTCAAGTGTAGAGTCCTAGAACAACAGCAATTCCACTATTATTTAATCCCTTCCAAGTACTTATAGAAGATGGATGGTGATCATTAGCAGAGAAACTGTGGAATTGAGGAAAGTAGGACTGGGGAGACTGTCTTCAGGACTTCCTGCTCCAAGACAGAATCAGATCTACATTTTGTCATTCTTCTTCTTAATAGCCTCCAGCCACAAAGGGGACAGTCTATTCCAGAACTTCCCTGTATGAATTATCAGGAAACTGATTTTATTTTTTTCTCCTAATATCCAATTCTTCCTAACAATGATTTCATCCCATTTCCTCTTATGCAAAATGAATCCTATCTCTTCCTCTCTGCACTATATTTTTGCATGTTTGGAGACTACTGGTAGGACCCCACAAGAGTTTTCCCTGACCTAGAGTAAACAGCATCCATCCACACATGTCTCCATAACAGCCATAACATCCTGACAGGACATGGTGACCCATCCCATCACTCCTGTCTGGATTGTCTCCAAGTGGTCAACACCTTTCTAGAAGGACAAAGGTATCCCCAAAGCAGACATTGTTTTGGGAAGACATTGCCTGTGCTAAGCATGGCAGAGGAGTTCCTTAACACACCTTTCAGATTATATTGCCATTTATGAATTCCTAGATGATGTTTGCCATTTTCGCAAAAGCATGACATTGCTTCATGCTCAGTTTGTAATTTTTCCAAAGAACTGCTGTTGAAACAAGTGTTCCCCTTCTCATATTCCTGCAGTTTATTGTTTCTGATGAACTACCATTCTTCTGTACTGAGTTTACAAAGTTTCAGCCTATTCCCATAGATCCTTTTCCCCATTCTCAAGGCCATTCTCTATTCATAAACCTTTGCACTCTCAGTTTTCTGTAAATTTAACATGTATAATGTGTATTGCATCACTCAGGTCATGGTCTAATGAGAGCTGGGCACAGCTCTTTAGAGCACTCCTCAATGCATACTTCTGTTTTGATACTACTTCATCCTCCTAAAATTCATTCTCCAAAGCAGTTTCTTCCAGCTAGTTTTATCTCTACCTAACAGCCTTTTCATCTAGTCCAGGCTTCCCTTGATTCAGAGAATGTCATGCAAGCCATCTTCAAAGACCTCACTATACTCAAGAGACTATGTCAATTGTTTCTTCTCTCTCCACGAAGTCTGTCACCCTGCTGCACAAGGAAATCCAAGTGGTTTCACAATTCATTCTTGACAAATCTGTGCTGGCAGCTTTTTACTTTCTTGTTATCCTTCAGCTGCTTTCAAATGTTTGGCTTGAATTCCCCCCNTTCTGTGGACTGGAGTTAGCACTCGTTGGTCTGTAATCCTCTGGCTCCTCTTTCTTTCCCCTTTTTCAAAATGAAAGACATTATGTTTTCTCTTTTCCCAGCCTCTGGTACATCATCTATCTCAGGTGAGCTCCCAAAGAAAACACTAATGGCTCTGAGATTCCTTTTGACAAACCCTGGAACAAAGTCCATCACAACCAGTCCATTTGAAAACATCTGAATCATCTGTAAATCCCTACCTTGGTCTTTTCTATTTTTGGCTAAGATTGTATCCCTTTTCTATTGATTTCAATAGTATTATTAATATGAAAGCAATATCCTTCTTAATGAGGTCTCAATTAAAAAGAAAGAAAGGAAATTATTAAAAAAAGGCTCTCCAGAGTGTTCCATTGGCAGGTTGCTTTCTCCTGTAAGCAAAGCAGCAATCCTTGTCTAGATTGTCCTCTTATTAATGTATGCTGAGAATGATTCCTCCTCATTTCAACATCTCTAACTAGCTAGTTGGCATTGCAACCTAGTGCCTGCACCTTCCTTTCATCCCTTCATACTTGTGCCATTTTGGCGTGCTCATTCTTCCCCTTCGATGTATTTCCTTCTTGCTCCCTGTGCAGAGCCCGGCTCTTTAGCCAAGTTAATCTCTATATTGGGTTTTTCTGTGCTTGTACCATAATGTCACATCTTTGAGGATCTGGCAGCTAATTCACCTTTGCTTTGAACTATTAAATTTGTCTCTGGAGAAATCTTAGCTATCATTCTCTCAAGTCCATTTTTGTTACATTGTTGTTCCTACTCATCCCTTCACAAAGATTGTGAAATCTCATTTCATGCTCAATTTCACCCGACTTGCCTATTGCCTTTGTACTCTCAGCTACTTCACCTTCATTGTCTAAAATATAAAATATAAAAAAGCATTTGCTCTTCATGCATTTCTCCATTCCACAAAACAAACAAACATTAAAAACAAAAAAAATCAAGACTAAGTCTCGCTACCTTTCTAGAACTTGTTGAATCATCCATTTCCCACTATGGTTCTTCCCTCAGGAGATGTCTGCAAGCATTTAAAATTTCAGATGAACATAAAATTCTCATTAATTTCACAAAAATCCTAACCCATCTGACCTTCCTAGCTTGGTGTTTAGCCCCCTTTATGTCTATACATAATTTTCATGATATTTCTTCCTCATCCCCACAGTTGGGGCCTCAGGATATGTCCTCACCTTTCTATTATCTATTCAATGCTCTTCATCGATCCCCCTTCTCCTTCATATCCCCTTGTTAGGCTACAGTATCAAATTCAAGACATTTGGTCAAAAATCTGTGAGCTTTAATCTTTCAGTAATTCTCGCTTTGCAGGTGCTTCCCCACTGACCCTCCCCAAGCCCATTAACTGCAAGAGTTACAAAGCAGGTTCCCAAGCAGGAACTCAGCAACTCTCCAGCTTGCACACAGGGAACACAATGTGATCCTGGCCAGGGCAGGCTTGAGCATTCCTCATCGCTTTGGCCTGAGCCTAAGGCTCAATTCATTTTGTTGTGTCAAATTCCTACCAGCACTTTCAGTTTTATGCTCCAAACATCCCCCAAGACATAACTGGAGCATCTGAGCTAGGTGGTGGAGGAAATGTAAAGGTTGGTGTAATTTTTGCACTTAGCGCATCCCACACTGTGTTCCTCAGTAATCCCCTGCCAACGTAATGTGTGTCAGTGGAGCAGCCTGAAACCTTGCAGGACCCCAGGCGAGTGAACCCCTGGGAAGGAAAGCAGTTGCCTAACATGACCCTGGATATTTCCTCAAAGAGATTTAGACCAAAACCACCAAAGAACATTCCATTCCCCCTATGAGAGGAGAGGCAGCTCACCCCATGGCTCCTCCCTGGCACTGCCTGATCCGTCCTGGGCTCTGTATATAACAGGGCAGTGTTTACATCTTCCTTTTATTGCATCCCATCACAGGTGAACCAGTCAGCTGCAATAAAACATCTAAGCTAGAGAAACATGCACAAGTTCTTACTTCCCTTTTTATTTCAATTTAAGTTTATGCATACTGTCCCTGTTTCAAAAGTTTTCTATCGACTAGCCAACAAAACACAGGTCTATCAGACTTTTATTCATACAAGGATTTAGTGCTTTTATTAGATATTCATTTACTCATTTAAAAGTTGTTCCATCTAAAAACAATATCCTACCAATATCGTTGCTGCCTGTGTTTATTCCTTTTATATAGGTTATTCTTGTATGAAATATTCATTCAAGTGGGCACTGCTATATTTAGAATGCAGAGAAGTGTTTTTTGCACGTAGTTGCTCTTCTATTCTTGCTATGCAGACAATATTAAAAAAAATACCAAACTGCACTACCATTTGTACTTCAGTTTTAAGTCACTTATTTTGTGAGGTTTGGGCAAGATTAGACGTTTTGTTTCAGGGTAAACGGCTTCTACAGAAGTCATTTAAAGTTTAGATGGCAAGCTATTGATAGATTCTGGATTGCATGGACATGTGCTTTTCAATTAATTTCTCATTTTAAATTTCGTGTTTAAATTGTTTTAAGTATTTAACTGAGGAAAAAAAAGGCCTACAGTTTTTTCTGTAGAAACCTCACCCTCTTCAGTTGAATCTTTGGTAACCTTACACAATTTTACTCTTCCCGTAGTTCTTTTTATGGTACACAAATCATATCAGCTTCAAGTACACGGTATCTTTCTAACAGAATCACTTTAAGCTGCTAATAAATTCTTAACATAACTTTTTAGCCATGTGAAGCTTTAACAGCTGAATTACTACTTGACTCACATGGTAGATGATTAAAAAAACTTCATGGGAGAAGTATGGACAGTAAAAAGCTTAAGTAAACATGAGATCAATATTTTATTTAATAAACAAATTATTTGAGGATGACTGAATGTCCTGAGGTAGTAAAGTTTTGTTCTATTTGTGTATGCTTCAAAGAATGGCAAGTATAAACTTTCTGAAGTCTTTTATTACTTCGAATTGTGTTACCCTTTTAAATCATAACTAAGAAAAAATTACCTTTAAAAAAAAAAGCGNCCATACATGCAGCTGGACAGCAAATAAAATTTGGAAGCAACTGTTATTTCCATGAAATTGTAACTTCCCCCCACCTTCCCCCACAAACTACCAAGACCAGGAAACCACATATGGCAATCAAGATGCAGCACCTGAGAACTGGAAATCATAATAGGTAACATGAAAGACACCTTGTTCACCACCTCCATCTTAACTCAGGAGTCACCTTCTGAACTCTTATTCAGCATTCTCACCCATCAGTTCAGTGCATTGGAACAGCCCTCAGAGTTTTCTGTTTCCAAAAGATGCAACTATATCAAAAATAGTGTAATTGTTTTTTACTTTAGTATTATGCTAAGGAAATCCACTTAAGGTACAAATTCACGTCAGCACAAAGCCTATAATAGTCTGATTTTTATCCTCAAGTTAAAAATTCAAGTTAAACTGGTGAGGCAGGAGTAAAGGTAGAAGAGCATCAATGGCCCGACAGAAGGAATCATTAATAGGTGCTTCATGGTCTACTCCCTCTGGAAAACGAGCTCATTAAAATGGTCAGAAAGAAAAAGAATAAAAAAAGCTTTTATTTACTGTTTTCAAAAATTGTGATTGCTAGCTCAGAAAGAAAAGGAAGAAGTAAAAACATTTAGGAGCTACTATACTCATGGCTTTCCTTCCAGAGCTCAGAAAATGAAACTGCCAAGCCCAAGACAATGAAAGGTCCTTTGCATTCTTGATGAGTTTTCCTTCTAGATTTGATTCTAAATACATGCACACTAAAAATCTCTCAGGAGCTGAAAATAAGGTCGCCATTTGACTCAGCCAATGCATTCCCTTAGTTTATTGAGATAGACCCAAGATGCCCCAGCAAAGATCACTTTAAAGGTGCTGAACTTTGTGCTAGCTATCTAAACACTGGTATTCATAAAGCAAATTTTATCAGAGTATCATGTGCATCCTGCAACTGAGCAAGAATGAAACTGATGTGGTAATATCAGGGCTCTTCCTTTGACTTACGAAAACGAATACAAGTCTCACATGGAAAGTTGATTAAAAAAGGAGAAAATTGATTATATGGTATGTAATGTATGAAATGTAAGCACACACACAGATGTGTCTAATATCTGCTATTCAGCACTCGCAGGTTAAGCGCCCAAGACCAGCTCATGAAAGTTTCTCCTGCTCTCCAAGTTTCCTACCACGTGTCTTGGGGAGAATCATTCAAAGGTTTTAGCCTCCTGCTCCTCCACCACTACAGGACCATCATTTTCACTTAACAACTTCCCAGTTCATCTGGGGATTGATTTGATAATCCCCAGACTTTGAAAAAGCATCTGCATTGGATTAGAAAACCTGATATGGAGTCCAATGAAGTCAGCTGAGTCTTCCTGCAGATGATGAGAAATCATAGTTATTGTAAACAACAGTAATCTCACAATGTACATGGTAGCCTGTAATCTAAAGTGCATATAAGTATCGCAGATTACCATGGATTTTTTTAATATGTAGACATATATAATATGCATTTGGCTAATCTTATTCATAACTGCTGAAAATAAGTGCCAGATATTTTGTCACCTCTACAGTTTTGTACATAGTGATAATAGCAAGTTTACAAGGGATCTGGAAAGAGGCTAATAAAAAGTCAGCTTGAAACGGAATCATGTCTCATTCAGCAAAACCAAAGCAATTCAAGAGTAATTGTAGTAGAACACAAACTCAGAAAAAGCTTTCCAAGGAGATTAAACCATACCAACCAATGCAAGAGGATTTAACAAACAGGCAAAGAGCATCAAAGACCTTGGAGAGAAGAAATCTCCTGTGCTGGAAAGGAAATTAAATACTTCTAGTACATTTTCAAGTGTATATCCCATCTGTTTTAGCATTCGAAGTGACAAGACTCTACAACATCTGTTATAAGACAAATTGCAGCCTAATGGCCTCGCTGCCATAACGGTTTGGTCTTTTGGAATTGATACTCAAGTTCACATTTTTTTAAAGGAAAAGCTATTATTTATCATAAAGATCATCTCTTCCCAAATGCAGGAGAACCTCTGTTGGTTTAAAATTTTTGAACAATGAATAAATGCTGAGCCAAGACAATCTTGTGCATTTGTTTAATGGGCTGAGTCTCTCTGCAAACTATTGAATCAGACTGTGAACATGTGAGGTTTTTTCCTAAAGTTTGGACAGTCTTTGGATATAAGCCCTCTAGGAAAAAAAATTAAAAAAGAAAAAGGCATCAGATTGTTGTAGAGGTAATTTGGTCAGAGTGAATTTTTCTTCCTGAGAGAACATTGAGCCATTACCCAGGAAGGTGTCAGGATGAACATTATCTCATTATGTGCTGTCTTTCAGGCAATGGTCATTTAAGGTAAGCAATATCACAAGAAAAATCTATAACTGTAATATAAACTGCATAAGGTGCTCCCAGCATGAGCCACGAGCCTTGGCCAAATTCCGCTTCCGGCAATTACTCTGTGTCAGTCTAATAACTCTTCTGCTCCTCCTGCCCAGCCCCCGCAGCTTCAAAGAAACACAATTTTCCTCTTTGTGTCAGTTGGCATTGAACTGATCCTTACTACAGATTTGCTACCTGAAACTGCAGAGGGATCCCGTGGCAGCAAGGGCAGCAGCTGCTGCCCTGGTGCGAGGGCACCCACGGGGCTGTGGCCCCTCCAGGTGACATGCAGACCCCGCTCACCACACAGACAGGCTTACAGCGGAGGAAACACAACCCTCGAGCACCCACGTGAACTCACGCCTGGATACCGAGTAAAAAGGAAGTTGCAACACAAATGAGAATATCCCACAGTCGCTGTGTTCTGCAATACTTTCCAAGAAATAATTTGCATTATCTGCTTGCACAAATGATAATTTTTTTCCTTTAAATGGCGTAAAGATGGCTGTACTCATCAGACAAGGTGAGGCACATGCTTCATGTCTAAAGTGCAAAAGAGGTCAAAGCATTGCTCACCACCCCATGAATAAGAACACAAAAGGGCATTGTAAATTCCAAGGCAGAGAACAAAAAAGGAAGGGAGGCAGGTGAAACCGTAGAAATATTACATGTATTAAGTTTAATACCCAGATGAGAATTAAGTTACTACAGTGCCTTTCACAAACTGCTACTTTTTTATGTTGCAAATAACTTCTCCATGATAGATGCAAATAAATTAATGCTGTCATTAATCTTTCCATTTATATCTTTCTCACTCCTTATGTCTGCTTTCATCGTTGCACTTACCATACTTAAGTATATGTTAAAGAGACTGTCATTTTCCCTTCTGTAACTACTATTTCTTCAAACAAGCACTACTGGATTCTAAAGCAGAAAATGTTGATTTCTGAAGATTATCTTTTGTTCCTCATCGAAGTTGGGGAATATTCTGGGTGAAGACATCCCACTGAAATTCTTATCTAAGTTAAGAACATTGAATAAATCTGTAATTAGGCCCTCCTTAAATGTGCTTTTATTTTAGATTATTAAGCAAAAGGGTATGAGCAGCCTATATAAAATACATCTCAATAGAATTTTTTTTTCATTAAAGCTTTCATAATGAAATCTTAGAACGTCAGTTAGTTACACTGACAAATTTTAGAGTATTTCTGTGACTAAGGACAACTCAGATGTTACCTGCAAAGGTTACAGGTCTGACACCTTATCCTATTGAGAAAGGCTGCTCTGAAGAGACAAGTGGTCTCATTTCAAGGAATAAGTCATTCATCCAAAATTGTGAAGGCACAAAAGCACAAGGTAGGGGATATCCCAGATGCTCTGCAGCCCTCAGCATAGTGTGAATTGTGACGAAAAGGAATTCTCACTCCACCCTTCACGCTTTCCTGCGTGCAATGCCACCGGACACCGCAGCTCTGTGCTACCGTCAAGTCAGTAGTGCACAGACAGGCTACAGCTCAGCATGCCACAAAAAACCCCACACCAAAACCACAGAGAAAGAGAATTAAAAATAAAAAAAAAGGCAGGGTTGCCTCTGAAATGCAGAGTCATTGTTCAAGTGTGGAAATGCCTATGTTTCTGATATAATTACTTATCTTGCACAAACAACCTAAGCAGTAAAAGAAGTGGAATTAGGATTGTTTCCAGAATTGTCATTTAATCACTGTTAGACCTTATCCTAACCACTTTGGCTAATGCTTTCCAAAAGCTGCCAGAGAGGAAGTGTGCTTCTAACACGTGCCTGTGACATTACTGGTCATCATCATCCAGAACTCCCCCCAGTCTTGTCAGATGCCAAAGGAAGTTAAATACCCTCAGACTCTCACAAGATCAGGAAGTACCTCCTTCATTTCCTTCCAAAGTCCCCAGTCTCTAACAAAATAATGAGTACCCAATATTTCTCATTGGAGGAGAGAATTAAAATGATGACAAAAGATGATGCTGGGGTCTTCACCTCTTTGTGCCTTTCACTCCCAGTGCCTACAGCTCCTATGCAGCACTTTAGCACTGAAGACACATAAACGTCTTCACTTACCTAGAACAACTTGTGACTTAAAACTGCATTTCCCAGGGTAAAGCCCACACTGTTACCTAAGCCCCATCCCCAAAGAAATAGCCTATGCCACATGAAAAGGTGGAGAGGCAATTTAAGTAAAACAGTATCTCTGAGAGGAGCCGTTACATGCAAAGTGCCTGGGATCCTCTTCACTCCATGCTCTTTTCAGGATTATGCTACCTTTCACTTTACTAATTTCTGAAGCGCTGGAGTGAGTTTTAGTATCCTCAAATTGACTTACAATATTTTTGTACCCAACAGATTGCAAAGGTTCTTGATTTTTAACAAGTTTGTAACTACTTAAAGTTTAGAAATTACTGCAAGTTTATTTAACAAACTTTTTAACCAGAGCCTGATTTAAGTGGGTTCCCACTCTTGGACAATAGGGAAAGAGCATTATAATGAATGGGGCATGCAGAAGGCAAATGTTAGCCACAATCCTCTAGGTAGAGCATCAGGAAGAGAATCCTGTAAGACTCTTCTGATTAACAGCTGCGGGGAACCTGCAGCACCACTGCTGCTTCCCAGTCCTGGTAGTACACGAAATGGGGTTACTCATGCTGCATACATCAGATATCCAAATCGCTCTGCAAGACTGATTTACTGTTTCTTTCTCTGAATGGTATTCATTTACACTCTCTACAGAGGCAGAAAGGTATTTTTTCTCCCAGCCTCCAGTGCACTTTCTTGCCCTGCCACCCCCCACAAACGAAGTAAATTTCAGCTCCTCTCAAAACAAGCTTTTGGTAGACAAACTGAGGTGGCACAAACATAGGAAGGAAGGAAGGATTAATTGCATAAAAAGCAAGACAAAAAGTTAATTGCCCTTTCATGTCAATACCCATATTGGCAAAACAAAGTCTCATTTTTTATTTGAATACCACATGCAAACAAGTCTTCAGACACATAGAGTACCAAGCTCCCTAAAGCAAAGGATAAAGATAAGGCTTATGCAGACAAGTTTACCAGCTCTGGGGAAAGGAACTAAAACTTTCAGTGTACGGTCATTAAAATTTTTGAAATCTAGGTCCATATTTTCAGCTGCAGCCTGTGGTTGTATGCTGACAGAGGGAAAAAACAACACATTCATATGCACAAATGCAAATTCGGCACGAACACAGCTGGGCCCATGAATAAAATTTACATGCACAAATTTAGAAGCGAGTTTGAGTCCAGATGAATGATTTGATCGTAAGAGCTTTAAATAAGCGTTTATGTAAGCAAAGATTGGAGCCGGCAGCTATTAGAGAAGTGTATTAGCTGAAATAAATTACCAGAGAAAACAGAGCTCTCTTGGATAGCACCAGCAGCTCTTCTTCCCTTCTCCTTTCCCTGCCAGTTTTTGTGAACACATTTGAAGGGTTGATGTGGGTTTGCAAGGATCTCTTGCACAAAGCCAGAGCCTGAGTGCTGCGGTGGTCCTGGGGAAGAGGCAGCAGGGTATTCAGAGTACCGGTTTTGTTCAGGGTTTGTAAACTTTCCGACATCTCAGCCCGGACAGAGGGACGGGTGCTCGTTCCTGCTCTACACTTTGCCAAAGCAAACAGCTCAACTCTCTGCGCTGACATTTTTTCACAAGAACAAATTTGCATCCCAGCAGTGTGCGGCGGGGTGAGAAGCGGGCTTGCTCCGCACCCATAGGTACGCGCCTCACAACGCGAAGCTGCAGCAAAGCGCCTCACTGGCATCACACAGGCACCATAAGGGCGCGCAGCATTTGCATTCTAGCATATTTCAGCCATCAACCTGGAAATATGGGGGCAACTGAAACCTGTAGAAGCAATGAATGTAATGCTGGCTCTCTTGCCTGCTCCTTAGACGGCATATTAGGGATTCCCAGGGTTAGGTTAAACACTCAGTTTCTTTAAAAACATATCACAAGGAAAGCATGGAGTTTGCGAGGTTGTGGAGGGACACTGACTTTGTTCTGCAGTATCTCAAGCGACAGGATAAAACACAATTTTCTGGAATTGTTTTCTTTTTTCTTTTGACTAATAAAGAGATGTATCACCAAATTTCCCTATACATACCCCAAAGTTAATGAAGGAAGTATTTGGCTACAACATCAGTGTCAAGCGGGGTCACTCTCACTGACCAAGGAGGATGCCAAATCCCTGGAAACCCTGGGAAAAGATCCCAGCATAAGGAGCAACCTGGAACATCCTAGAAAAGAGAAGATCCCCCGCAGGAACCCCGCTCAGCCCCGTAGCCTTGGGCACGTCAGACCTACCACTGCAGCAGGTTGCAGTGCTTTAAGGCAGCTTCCCACAGTGCCTTTTCCACAGGTACAGCCTGGCCAGAGCAAGAATAACTGGGAATCCCAGCACACAGGCTCTGCTCAGGTGGTAAATAGTGGTGGCTGCGGCCACTGTGACTGCAAAGGTTGACTGCAACGTCTCTGCCAGAGCTGTACATCAGCTGTAAAAGCACCAATAGCCCTGAGAAGGAACGCATCCTACCACCCGGTAGCCACATCGAGACTGCGCATCCCACTTGGCGGGTCGGATACGCTCCTCGCCAGCCGTCGCCTCTCCTCCCAGCGCCTCCACTCAGTTACACCCAGACACTCGTCCTGCTCCAGCGTGAATATTTCTCTTCTCCCCTAGGAGCAAAGCTCCTTCAACATGTGCCGTCTGCTGTGCCAGCGAGACCTGGCATAGCAGCAGGGTACAAAAGAACATCCCTGACACTCTATGAATATTCATGATTTATGAATATTCATTAAATTAGCATCTTTATGACTGGGCCACCAGATTCACAACTGGCGTCTCTGGAAAGGGGTTATTGTATTTTAATTAAATACCAGACAATTACTAAACAGTTATATTCGCTGGGATTTAACTGATATGAAAGGGATAGGTACTGAGCTACAAACGTTAAGAGCAACTCTCCCTCCACACACATTTAATGCTAATGAATGTCATGTGTAAGCATTGAAAAGGGGGAAAAAAAAATCCTCTATATGAGAAACCAAAATAGCTTCAGATTATCTTTTTAATAGATTCATACTGTGTGGGAACCTTCAGCATTTCCCTGGTGCCTAAGCAGACCAGAATAGCAAAGTAGTTATTATATCTGTCTTCAGTGAAGAGACCACATGTTCACAGATATTTGTACAGCACCTAGCGCAACAGGGCTCTGATCCCTGCATCTGGCATTGCTGTAGTATTTAAATAGCAATAGTAATGATATAAAGCAATCTTTGTCGATATCATGAGAGAACAATCTAATCTAGTTATCAGATTATAGCTCATTAAATGCCACACAGAAAAGGCTATCAACACTTCTACACATTTACTGGCCTAAAAAGAATTTTAAGCCATTAATTGCTTCCATAACGTGGGGTGAATTTTCAGCATGGTGCCTGGAAAATTAGGCACGCAGGCTGTGTAATTGTTAATGGGAATTGTGACCCAATTTTCACGCCTGGCACTGAAAGTTTGCCCCTTGCAAAATATTTACATAATTTGCTAGTAGATTTGCCATATCTTTTGCATGTTAATTTTACTTCAGTGACAATTCCTTGAAAAAGTACCACCACCAGTGTACAGTACCACCACCGGTATATTAAGAGGAGCTTGACATTTATATAGTACTTCCTCAGAGTTATCTCAGGCTACAACTTGCAAATCATTACATGCTGAATCTTCAAGGATATGTCTTTAACCACAATATTCATTGCAGGGCACAGCCCTTGCCTGCCAGGAAAGGGAATTGATGACCACTTGGTCAGGATCTTTTCCATTTGAGCTCTCATTCTGCAGCACAATGGATGTTTTGTAGCCCTCACACCTGACCGCAGAGGTGTTCATTTTAACATGAACAGATTCACTCACAATTGCCACGTTTGATGCTTCAGTGCAGAATCTACCATATTTTCTTCCCTGTAACAGACATAAGAGTCAGAATTTTACATCTCTAGACCCTCAGCATTTCTCCAAGCTGCCACGAACTGTCTGTGGCAGGGAGGTGGGATCACGTTAAAGGTTCACAATTTCACACAGCTGCGTCTTTGCCTGGAGCGCGATGATATTTTGCAGGCAGCTTAAGATTTTGAGTACCAGCATCTGTCCTCTTAGCAGCACTTGCTGGTTGTTTGGGTGGCCAGGAGACTACCCATGCTGTGGGGAAGATAGGGACATTTTGTTTCATCCTCCCCTTCCACACAGACATCCTTTCTTTTGCTCCAGAGGGAAAGTAGCAGCATGCAGAAGCACATCAAGCCATTTTCAGCTGCTCTGTAGCACTGACACCAGCACAACTATGAAACAGCAATGAGCTGGAAAAGCATTCTGGGTATAGAGATGCAAATGAGCACACTAAGCCCTTTCCCAAAGGACACTACACAAGGACCTTTCATAACATAAGGTTTCACTCAAACACTTAGGGCCCAGTTTCAAAGGGCTCACTCAGGTAGAGCTCCCATATGTCCAAATGCAAGAGATGCACAGGTGTCCCAAATCTCACCTGCAGATCATGTGGCCCCTTCTCTGGACACAGGCAGCAAGGCATGCCATGTCTTTTCCTAGATGAATTTACCTGATCCCCTCTTCAAAACCACAGATTTATGAGTGAAGTTGCAACCAAATGATATTTCTGATTCAGCAAAGCAAAGGCAGGAATGAATGCAGGGCTGCAGATAAGACTGTGCTTTCCCTAACCTTTGGCTAAAACTAGCAGTGGAGCTCATGCAAACACATGCCAGAGGTCTTTCCTCTGCTAAACCACTGCTACTGCAGCTCCTTCTCCTCCTGCATCACTGCATTTTGTCCCAGGGAAGAGTAAACCCTGCAGTAATTTGTGGCAGGGCATGGTCACCTGAGAGTGAATCATTTAGCCAATCTTTCTGCTCAAACAGGTAGAAGCTTTCTCCAAACAACTTACTCTGCATACTGTTTGCAGCTCCTGTAAGTGCTTATCCATACAATGGTTTTAAGTGAATTTGTTTACATATTGGATGTATTGCTGAACAGCAGGTGATTCAGAGCATATTCTTCAAAATAGCTAGAAGCATTTATTTATTATATATTACCAGGACTCCACCTGAATGAAACGAGAGTGCATCATGCAACAGAAATGCGGTTCATGCACAGGCTTGGGTGTGCACATGACTAAGTTGGAAAGTGATATATATCCTTGGGAAAAGATTCTGTTTCCCTAAACAGAGTATCTACAGTTAACAATCATTTTTTCCTAGTGTTACCCACACAAGAGGAAGATGGTGCCAACTAGAACCTGATTTCCAAACTGATGGGTAGAGGAGGCAAAAAAGGAAGTGCTACTATATGCTAAGACAAGCCTGGGTATCGTGGCTCCTAAGACAAAGCAGGGAAGCAGGACACTTGATAGAACTGATTAGCAAGCTGGGAATTATTTGGGATTTTTTTTTTTCAGCAAGTTGTAGCAGATCAGAGCTGCTTGACTTCAGCACAGCATAATCCAGCCCAGCTGTATCTATGATATAAAGCATCTATAATTTCCTATCAGATCCTCTTTTCAGATATCAGATAATCTTTTGCAGTATCTTCAGGAGTCTGGAGTTTCTTCTTAAACTTGATCTAGCCTTTTTAGGAATAGCATTGCCTTCCAATCACACAAACTCCTAGGGGTGCCTAAATCACTTAAAAATGAGGGTACAGCACCTCTGTTCAGAGATGAATTAGTGGTTCAGCCCAGGCCTGGGAAAGAGAATTTTTTTTTAAATTATGATGTTCCTTCTGTGGCCTTGGGAAAATCATTAGTCTCCCTGCCTCGGTTTCTTCATCAGTGAAACAATTATGTATGAATTCCACAAGCTGTTCTCAGGATTTGACAGTATTCATTAGACTGAATAAAAATGAATGCCCTGAAGTGTCAAACAGTTTTATTTAGTCAACAGATAAAACCAAGAGACCACACTAGGCCCGCTACTATGCTGCATCCCATCTCCTAAGAGAGCCTCCAGTCCTTCAGCCGCTGCCTTGTCCTCCCAACAAGGTCTCCCTGCCACCCTTGAGCTCTCCCTCTTGCTGCCCTTGACCCACAACATGAAAAACCCATTTTTTCCTCCTCCCTCTTTAAAAATCCCTCCAAGCAGGGTTTTTTCCCCTGGATCTTTTCCCTGTTCAAGACTCCTACTCGTGCACGGTTGTTCTGGGTCTTGTCTTATTTCACTTGCAAGCTGCTCAGGGCAGGAAATGGGCCTTACCTACAGTCCGTATCACACATGATATTCCCTTTGGAGTCAGCGTAAAGTTAAACATACGCGATATAAGCCTTTGTTGGACCAGGGCCTACGCTTATAAAATGCTGTGTAAGCCTGTGTTGCCACAGCATAGAACTGTCGAGCAAATAAAATATTATAAAATATTTTTCGTTTTAAAAATGGACCTGCCGCTCCATTCACACTGCTCCTCCAAGTTTCAGGCAAGAGCAATATTAGATACAAAGCTTCCAGATAGAAGGACTGCAATGGGAAAAACGCTAGCAATTATTCAAAGCAAATGTAATTTTCACACTGCCGCTATTTAAAACACTTAGAGGAGAAAACAGTTCATCACACTTGGAAAAAAAAAGAAAAAAAGCGCAATATCTTTTTTCCGCCTCCTCCCCCGCACCTCACACCCCCCCTTTTAACTTTTACTTGAAGTGTTTGAGGATCAAGAGATCTTCCCTGTTCATCGTGAAATAAATCTGACATCACACTCAGAGCTTTTCAGCACTTATCCTGATTAGCCAGATAGTAAGATGTTCTGCAATGGGATCTGGCTGGGATTAGCCGTTTTCCTGTTCTCCCTGTGTGCTACATGCTGCCCTGTGGTGCCTTTTGTTGCTCAGGGATGTCAAGAGTGGTGTTCCCCCATCCCCAAAGTGAAGCTTTACAACATGAAGTTATCACAGTTGCTTTCCATGACGGAGAGTGGAGGGACCCATCCGCTAGCTATTAAAATTTTCATTTCCATAACAAAACTGAACACCCAGCAGACTAGAGTTGGATGCAAAATATGTTTTAGTAGTAGCAAGTGATTTCCTGGGGGCATTAGTGAACTGCTATACGATAAACCTGTCTAGCTGGTGGGGACATAAAAGGTGTGAAAAATATCTGGATTGTTTAATCAGATTCAGCCAGATTGCTTGGTGGGAGCCAGTTCTGCCATGTGGCACTGACTCTAAATGTAGATATGGCCCACAGACCTACAATGCACACTGACTTTAAACAGCCCTGTAGTCCAATGACATACACCCACACATAGCCACAACTCAAAGTGTTCTGAAGTAAAAACTAAGGAGAAAAAAAGTAAAAGAAAAGAAAAAAGGCCCTACTTGCACAACTAATTCCAGTCATCCCTGGAGCATACGATCACATGCATTTAGCCTTATTTGAAAGTTTTCAGGGTCTTACGTATTTGTTCAAGCCAGGTCCCAAAGGAAGCACAAACAGAAGAAAAGCGCCTTTCCAAGGCTCTGTCTGTACATAATGCTCCTTTCAAATCCATCCCAAAACCTGGGATTTACCTTCCCCGTCACACACACCTGCACCTGGCACATCCCAAACTCAGGAAAACTGTTTCAAATCACACCCCTTTTTATGTCAAGAACAATTATTCTTATTTCATCTTCCTTTAAATAATAAATAAAGCACAGTACCCACAAACAGATTAAATGTATGCTTTAGGAAGTTGCATTTTTTTCCTTCTAGAGAAATAAAAAGAAGTAAAATTGCACAAAATTAACAGTTGCACTTCCCAGTGAGTGTCTGCAAGTGTTCTGGATGCTGCACTGACAAGGGGAAATGAGGATTGAACCTAAAGACAAAGAGGAGAAAAGGGACTGAAACATCTGAAACAGCTTCCAAACACACATTTGTAACAAGTGCCAAGTGGTTGGGAAGAATTTGTGCATACAGAAAAACTCACGTTCCCTTGCCAGTGCATTGTCTCCCTCACGCCAGCTCTGCCAGGGGCAGAGGACCTTCCCCTGGGTCAATCCGCAGCAATGCCAAGCTTGCTCCCTCCTTGTGCAAGACTTCAAACAACAGATATTGTCCCAAAACATCAGTGTAAAACACCAGGTAACAAGCAACACATCTCCTTGCTTCCAATAACAAGATCAAGTTCAAGCATTTTTCCAAAACTGATGTTCTAATTCATCTAGTTATTGAACTAGATGCCATCCCACAGACTTTGCATGCAAAGAGTCAGGTCACACTGCAACAGTGACCTCTTGCAGTCTTTAAAATCTCTGAACATTAAACCTTAGGCTGCCACCTGCTACACATTCATGGCAACCTTTGAGCCACAAACAGTGGGAAAAGAATTCTAGGATTGTAGGAAGATACCTCAGCTGGGACACTTACAGTAACTACCTCCCTTTGAAGCATCATAGAAATTGGACATTTCCAATTCAGCAACTTCTAGACTAAGTAGAAGTAGCTACAGCTATTCAGCTCAAACACGAATGTTTTCTACATACATGTAAAAACAGACACCTAGCATCATATTCATGTGTATGGTCAAACAATCAGTTAGTTGGCTGATTTATTCATGCTCAGTTGCTATTCCTACAGCCTTCAGAAATGGGCCCAAATACATTTTTGTTTTCTTGCTGAAAGATGTACAGGGGATTCTGGGATGCAGTAGACAAGACAATGAAATACAAAGTCAAAGAATGAAAGACCCAGTTTTTTGGAAGGTTTAGAAACATTAACAAGTGGAGGACTGCATATAATTCTTCATGAAGGCACAAAATTACTAAAATAAGATGCATAAATTGCTAAAAAAAAATGCAAGGTTAAAATAAATCAGAAACTGAAGAAAACCTGAGGAGCAACAAAATTGTGCTACTGTTGCCACTGTTTAGAGACAGCATTTTTAAAAGAAGTTTATTCAGTCTCTCCACTGACTTGTCTCCAGGGTTTAGGAGTTTGCTTAGTGCTAGGTCGATGCTTGGTCAGGCTATAACGCTTCATGGTTCTTGACACAGCTCTGAAATAGAAGCTTTTACTCTGGAGACAGCAAGCAGCATGGAACAGAAGTGGCAGGAATTCGTATTTCTGTACCATATGCATTCATTTCTCTATAGTGCTCTGTTTTGCAAATAGCTCAATATTTTGAAGCTTCAAGAAGCGAGTGCCTGGGGTAAGGAAAGAGATGCACATAGGCAGATTTTAATTCTGAGGCTAATTTGATCTCTAATATTTTAATCTCCTCACATTTGCTCCAACCTGAAGTTCTGTTTCCAGAATGTGTATTAAAATACAAGTTTAACCTGAAACCAAAATACATTACTTCACAAAACCTTCCTCTGCTTGCATACACCCTACGGCTGAATATCCCAGGAAAGTTTCAGAAAAATATTGTTGGGCCTTTTTGAGTTATGCAAGATGACAAGCACTCTTTTTAGCGCATTTACTCTTTTGGGTATTCTTTTATTTCTGATTTGTTTGTAAAATTGTGTGGTGCAACCACAACAGGCAGCATTGCAGGAAGAAGGAAGAGGAAGAGCCTCACATGCCTTGTGTGGGCATCATTGCAAATAGGGAAAGGGACATGGAGAGACTGCTGGTGTCCATGAAAGCATCAGAAAGGGAAGAAAAGGTAGGCTGGAAATGTAGGTTTTGGAAATTCTTCCAATTCTTTGAGCAAGAGACATCAAAAAATAACCCTGAATCATTACTCATGCCAGGGGATCAAGGAAAGATTTGGGAAACGCATGAGAGAGATGGACCTGACTGCCAAATGCTACAGAAGGTTCCTGCAGCCTCCATCTCCATCACCTGAGCGACAGACTAGCAGGGATAGCCAGGACTATTTTTAGCTAACAAGAAAGGGGAAGCTGATAATGTGTTAATCACAGCACAAATCACGGATGCATACACCAGTTCCAAGGTGTCATGCATATGACGAATGCAAGCACAGGGGGAAGTGGAAGGAATCCGTACACTGCTGTGAGGAGCCTCAATAATAAATGAGAGGAATTGGAAGTGCCTGTGGATGCCAGTTTGGAAATATCAGTGTAAAAGTGCTATGTAAGTACCTTGCTTAATTCCAGCAGTACTTGTCACTTGTACTTCTGGGGGGCAAACTGGGGCCCTTCTCTTCCATTGGTGCTGTCGCTCATCACACACCAGTGAACGGCTCACTCGTAGGGCAGCCAGAAATACTGCACACACACCTGCTTTTCTGTGCAAATATTGGGGCCTTCTCAGGCTACCATCAGGCTTTCTGTGAGTGGCAGCAGGTGAGCCACTAATTTAATTGATATCAGGTGTATACATCACAGACTAAAGAAATGGTATCTTCCATAGCAACATGCTTTTAACTGTCTTACCCAGAGATGGGGGCGGGGGAAAGTGCCAGATGCGTTACTCTGTGCAACAGATAAAAGATTGAGCCTTAAGAGATCAGTTTATTAAAAACTGCACCCTTCACCTAGGAATCCAATAGGATTGATTGTGCAATCACAATGACTGTCCAGTTACAGTGGAGTTATCCATATATAATACCTGAGGGAAAAACATATCTTTCACACTTCCTGTCTCCAGTGTCCCAGCTTTAATATACCACTGAAATTTGTCAAGATTCCCCTTCAGCATACTGCATCCCCTGTGAGGGAGTGCTCACTTTGGATTTTCTTAAGGTCTTTGTTCTCCAGAAGGCAAGGTACATTTGAGATGAGCATCGCTTTATTTAGTAAGTATTAAACAGCTATTTCTTTCTCCCTTCCTTTCTTTTTTTTAATTTAATGGTCATCATTTTGGAAAGATGTCTCCATGAAAAAATGATTTTTTTCCTAACTTGTAGAACACTCACCTTTATCCACTCTGGGATGGAGTAGCTGAAAGAGAATTTCCTCTCTGGACATAGAAATGTTGCCTCTTTCCAAGTTCCATTTTCTCAGTTGTTGAGTGATTATCAATTATGTAACAGTGACATTTTGTAAAGTGTCATCTGTGGGTGGTAGTGAATTGGAAGTAAGAGAATGTCTTCCACAGAAATGAACTTGTCAAGACTGGTCATTAGTTGGGTTTTGGGGCCATGGGAAACGCAAAAATAATGATAACAATACTTCTTTTTTTTGCCCACCTCTAGAAAATAAAATAAAGAAGATTGTGTAAAAGCCTCTGAACCCATTAGCAAAATATTCTAGAGAACAATATTTAAAAAAATTGTTACTAATATATCATCAAGTCACTCAGCAATTAATTTTAAATGTTTTTCTCAAATACACAGAGAACAGTTCAGTTCTATACTGGAGTGCCCCAAGTAGCCAGCAAGTTTCAAATTCCTATTCTAACTCTTACCCAGCAAAGAATTGCATCAGAGTATCTTAAATCCTGGGTTTATGCCCTAGTCACCGGGATGCCTAGTCTTCACATACACTGGGGACAAGAAGTAGAGATGTGATCTCTGTCCTTGTTTCATTCTTTCCCCAACTCCTTCCTCCATAAATTCCTGAAAATTATTATTTTCAACTTCTCATTGGCACAAAAAAGCTATTTCGAAAAACTCCACATCTCACAAATGTTTGACACTCAGCCCTGTAAGTGTCAGACAACTTCAGTCTAGAAAAGCAGTGCCAGTTTTAAACCATTGGAACAACTTACAACTGCAACGGTTGCTATTTCCCTGAAAGATGTGCTCCAACGTCACCACGGCTCCTCAACTGGTACCAGTAGCACACTAGACTAATGCAGAATATAATTATTACAGTGACACCCGACAGCTTGTGCCATGCAGAAATTCAGATTAGCTGATCACCCTTTCCCAAGAAAGACTTTGCATATGTGCTATTCGTGACTGAATGAGCAGAATTCTTTCCCGTTATATGAAGCAATTACACAGATTTAGCTGAATGCTCAGCCATGTGATGGGGGTATATGCAAAACATCTACTGCATGAACCTGTTGCTGGAATGAATCAGGCCTTCAGAAGGTAAAGCACCTTTGGATAATACTCTCATAGGACAGCACACAAAGTATGTCTAACAATAAGCTGTTATGTTTCAGTTCAGCATCTATTTAAATTACTTGACCATAAGCTCTAAGTGAGGCCAAAATTTAACTCTTCGGTTAAAACTTCCTTTATCTTTGCAAGACTTGGAACATTCAAAAAGAAGCTTAAAAAAAAAAAAAGGCAACAACCAAGCCCCGCCCCCCCATCCCCCTGCCTCCCCAAAGTTCAAACTGTAATGCCAAATTGAGCTGTGGATTTACCAAAAAAAAAAAATCCTGTCTGTTTTGTCTTTAAGTAACAAGCTGCTGTCTCTCTATTGTAGCCAAGATTGACACTTTACCATTTCCCACAACAGTCTCTTTATTCTCATTATTTTATCTGTTGTAATTGCTCACCCATTTCTGCTTTATATCATCCTGGCTCTATACAATATTCCAGCTATCTACAATTCATTATTCTCCAGAAATCTTTCCCTATTAAGAGTTTGCATAAGAAATTCCACCATGGCATTTTGTGCACCTTGATAAGGTCTATTCACATTTCTGACACCAGAGATTGCTCTTCAGTTAAAATCTATTATTGTCACATTACAAGCCTCTCCCATTTGAGAGCTCAGAATACTCTAAAACGAATTCCCCAGCTACATAAGGAAGTATTATGATTTTTCTTCCATCTGTGCAAAGAGGGTATCTTCACCATCACCCTACTCCTCCAATGAGCTCCATTTGAATAGGAGCCTCTGTTAGAGTCAGAAAGGCACAGAAGCAGTGTTTGTTCAGAGGATTACCCATAAAGCACCTATTCCAGGATCAAGGCCAGTGTCTTTTTCAAAAACTTTCCCATGGTGATATATCAAATCAGAGGCAGGATAAGAAACAGAACTAGCATCTCCTGACCCCTGCTGCTGGGCTCTAAATGCAGGAGGCTACCTTTCCTCTTTTGAAGCAATTCATCACTTCTGCAATGCGATGCCTGTGTAAGGCTGGTGTTACATAAACTCGCATCATAAAGTTAAATTGTCATTGTGTAAAACTTACAGAAGATTTTCATTTTGAGTTCATGCTTAAAAATAATATAAATTATCTTGCCTCAAGCTCTCTCCATTTTCTGATAAATAAGCTTGGCAATCATGATAGAATTGACGAACAGAAATAAATTCATTCCTCAAGCTGATTACTTTTCTGGGAAAGCATGTGTGCCAGACAGTTTAAGAACTTGAGTGTTTAGTTTATACAACATTGGCTCATCTCTATCATCTTTGTCAAAGACATCTACAATTATAGCTTACCACAGGTTACCCAGCTGGTTCAAGTTATTTTGTCTTTTATTAAAAAAAAATAATCAAACAAAACAAACAAGAACCAAAAAAACACCACCTCTGAACTTTTACACTCCTGTGTGTTTTAGCTGTGAGTCCTAAATGGAGTCTCCCATGAATAATTCAAGTTCCTCAGTTTCTTATTTTAGCATCAAAACTGTAGCAATACGTGACTAAAGGAAGTCTAGCCAAGATACTATGAAGCTCTAAATCAATGTAAAAATGAGATTAAAGATAGACATTTCTATTATAAAAATGAATGAAAATATTGTTATATAGCTTGTTGAAACAACCTTTTAAACAGTAGTGCTTTATTTAAAAGCAGGAGGAAAAAAATAAAAGAATAAGCCAGTTTAACCTATAATTAAGTAGGTAAACTATGAAGAAGGCTACAGCCAATTTTGGAATGCTACTTATTTGGAAGGGTTCCAATATCAGCAATGGTGAAAGGATATAAAAGGTGATGACTATATTTGTATTACGTAGCAATGATTTTTTCAAGAACAGTATCAAGAGACAAACAACAGGTTTTTTCCTCATTACATCATTCACCAGATTGTACCAGTTTAGCAAGTTTAGTCTGAGGAGGAAATGATTCAGATTTCATCACTGCAGCCTAATTCAGCTTTTGTTACTTGTTTGAAAGAAGAAGAAAAAGCATACATGCAATTTCTAACCACATCAGTTGAGTTAAAAGGTGACTAATAAAAGGTCTTGAACCTGTTGCTGTTATGACTGAAGGAAATTTTGCCTCACATTCACTGGTGCAAAAATAAGTCCCTATACAATTTAGATTTCATATAAATTTTTAACCTACCTGGGACCGCCTGTTCCAGTAGAATATAAAAATATTTTAAGCAATACTTTCTAGCCTAAGAAAATTAATGGAATTGTAAACAATAAATATAACCTATCCAGCACTAAAACAAATCAATATAAGCTTTCCACCAGTAAGCACTGTGCTTCACCATGGTGGGAGAAAACTCAGTGTTGTTCTGCAGAAGCTCCTGTGTAAAGTCGAGGTGCAAAGCAGCAAAACTGCAGAGAGATCCATGTGTAAACATTGCTGCCCACCTTCCCCACCTCACTACTTCAAAGAAAGCACTCACCACATTTGCGTCAGCTGGGAAATGCTGCTACCTCCCTCCTTCCCCACACACTTTGCAGACCACTAGCATGTTAAGTAACACAGGAGCAAAATCAGACTTGATACTTTCTTCTGATGAAATGAGCCCTCAAATCCAGTTCTTTGCTTTCTCTCGCCTAGCTGACCTCAGAGCCAAGAAAACAATACGTGTCTTTTGAAACACGTTTTGAAGCATTTTTCACAGTACCTGAAAAGATTTTATTTCCTTTATTTTAAGGTAGTGTTTTGTCTCAACTACTACATTTAACTGATAAGGTTTTTCCTCAATTTTTGCATCACTCTGACACTCCCTACTTTGCCTTTATGCACTGAAGGTAATTTAGAAGAGTTCTGATACTTCTTGTTCAGTTATCATCACTTTGTGACTAAAATGCTGCATTTCTCATAACACTGAGGGAACAACCACTTAGATTCATTAAAATGTGCTGCTTTAAAAAACATATATACAATATCAAGAAACTGCTTCCATAAACTAGAACCTCTAGCAGCTTTAATTACTCTGCATGGCAGCAGATAAAATATCCTTTTGCTCAACTGTCTTGGAGCAACTTTTTGTAGCCCTCTGTTACCTAGCAGTGCCCAGTACATCAGAAAGCAGGTTAATATGCAAAGGTCCGGGGTATGACTACGTCCATATACAATCCAGCATTTTATGTTCCTTTTAAACTTTTCCTCTTGTTAAGGTTTGTAGAAGATCATCAAGCACAACTTTGCTTTCCAACCTCTCTGGTCATGCCTGGTTTTCACTTACTCTAACTTAACCTCACATGCCACTGACTTCACATAATGTATTGCCACATCCCTTTTCCTCCTTAATTTGATTAAAATTTGTAGCCCACCCTCCATTGTAATTCTTCGCTTTACCCACATCTTTAGCAGATGTCTCTGATTTGCAAGTTCTCCATTTCCCATCAGTTTCTCTAGATTAATTATTATCCTGAATTTTTTTTTCTGTATGCTCTGAAATAGGTTCTGTTTTAATTGATGCCTCACACAGCTTTCCCACACTATCTTCTCTTCCTCAAGATGTCTACAAACACCTAACCAAGCTTAACTTCTCTCTGCTCTGCCACACCTGTTTGGCTACACTTTGGAGAACCTGAGACTACCTTGACCTCCCTGCACCACATAACGCTGGGAAACATCCAGAGAAAACTATCAGAGACCTTTTGTTGAAGCATTCAGAAGTTAACTCTCTAAAACTCTCTCCTACACCAATGTCAACATACACCACGACCAAAGGTTTCTTCTCAGCTATTATCAATTACTTTGTACCCAGCCAAAAGTCACCAAGCAGTTTTGAGGTCATCCCATATCCAACTGTAACTACCTAGGTGATGATCAAATCTCCCATTCCTTTGTAATTACAGTGTCTGTGATGCCCTTCATACCACATAATAGTTCTTTTAACCAGACAAGTCCCTTCACTCCACCTTACAGCCACCCAGGATCGAGGTGATAAGCAGTGAAGTGCTCCCTTTTACCATGTCTCAGTCCCAGATTACTGGAAAAGCTTCAAAGAACAACCCTGTGGATGGCTGTGCAGGACCCTCAAACAGCGTGGTATGGCAAGCCTACCAAAACATTCGCTAGAAAGGTTATGACTGCTCTTTAGAGATGGATCACAGAGATAAGCATCATGGAGGAAGAAGAGTTATTTAGTCAAATGAAAAACTGGTACATGAGACCTGGGTGTGAACTTGTCATGAATTAATGTACCCTCTGAATTGAAGGTAACTACCTACCAGATGTGATAGCCCATCCCTACAAGGCAGGAGGAAAGGATGAACTTTTTTTGCTAACTGTGTGATAAAGAGATGTGGTTATCTCTAAAACAGGAAACCAAATTCAGAGATGCAATAGATATCTCTCTTCCAGTCCTTCAGTCATATTCTTTGAAAGACAAAAGAAGAGACCTTCAGTATATTACAGAATGTCCCTTGCTGAACGTACATCCAACCCTTCACTGATCACCTAGCCTATATACTGAATATACTTTCTCCCCATTAATCTTTCTAGAATGCTTACTCCCTCTGGCATAGCTACTGCCCCTTTCTTTGCATGTGAGAGCATTAAATAGCTAAGAGTTTAATTTACCCACATCCAGATTTATTTTATTTGACCCCTCTAGCAAGCGCAGTTCAGATGGCTTCGTTCAAGTAACATCCTCTGAAGTCAATCAGGGAACTCCAATGCAAGGAGCAAGTTTGAGGTCAATGTTTCCCAACAGGCAAGAAAGAAATATCTAGACTGTGAAGTCAATAAGACAATGGAAACACTTAAGTAAAGCCTGTATTTAAAGGCTTTTCATTTTTGAAGCTGTAACTACTGGAACCCACATAGAAATTTCTGCTTTGTTTGGTTGCGCGTTTTAAAAAGAAACAAAGCTTTTCTTCCTTTAAGAGGTCAGGCCAGGATCAAGCTTAATAGGGCACAGACCATATATCAAAGATTTCAGTATACTTTTGAAGTGGAATTAAATCATATTTCTTAGGTTAAATGTAGCTCATCACAAGAGTTGAAGTCATCTCAAACATCAGAGATCTGCAGGCTATTGAGCTTCTGTTATTAAATATTTTTTCCATTTCAGCTGACTAGTGCCTAAAGGCTGATTGCGCAGAATAGTTATAACTTGTTGGGGAAAGAAGGGGGAAACCTGGTCTTCTCCCCACTTGGATTAATGAACTCATTATATATTACATATTTATGGGCATTATCTAAGGACAGACAACACAAAACTAAAAAACGGACAGTATAAAACTCTAGAAAACTTGAAGGAAACTTACATGAGTCAAAAAATAAAAATTTGATTATTATTTTAGACTTTGAATATTTATGGCCTATATTTGTACAGAAAGTACTATCAGCTTTTCCTTTATACAATTCTATTCTTAATAGGTACTGACCCCCCCAAAAAACTTAGTAAGACAGGATAGCACATGTAAAAAAATCAGCCTTCCTTCAATAAAAAATAATTACAGTTGTAGTATTTGGCTTTCAAATGTAATTAAAAGCTAATTTAATTTAAAGGAGGATACTTTGATTTCCCTTGTTGCATTTTTACACTGCAACCTGAATCTCACATAGTTAATTTAAAAGGGACAATTAAAATCTAACTAGCTTGCAGTACTCCTTCTTTGATAGACTACAAGTGCAAATCTAACAGTTAAACTGATAATTGGGAATAGCAACTGATCACTTGAACTATGCAGTATTCAGCAAGTGTAATTTTATGCATCTAGGTGAAGAGCTGCCCAACAGTGAAACACAAAAATAGGTAGAAAACATAAAATCGTATTTAAAAAGGACTGTATAGTCACTTCTCTATTGGGTTGGCAAGACACACAGTAAAACTAAGCGACTGTGTTTTCATTCAAACAGTCTTTAAATGATGCCCCACTAGAAGCATTACATAACCAGTCACAAAGTTTTTGCCTTTAGATCACACACTTAAAGTGTCTCATCAAAATTGCATCTTGAAGGAAAGAAAATCACGACTTATTAAATATAAATATATGATGTTAAAAACTGCTTTTAGTGTGGTTATGTAATATTTATTGTTCTGTGGCTAAGGTCATATAAAGATCACATGTGACAGGTGATGTATTTTTATTGCTCTCTTTATGTTAAATGCCTTTCTACTAAGCTAATTTAAATGTTCTTGTCTCCTTGTTCTGGAAAGTATTTAAATCATGAAGTTCATAGGAACTGTTATACTCCAAATAATTCAGAAGCCAAACCAGAAGCATTTCAGAAGTTACCTTTTAGAGATACCATAGTTTGGCTTCAGGTGGCAGAATTATGTTCTCGTTTCACGTACCAGACTATTATGAAACTGTTACATTTACTCAGTTCTAGCAGGTCCTGACAGGATTTCACACTTACACTGGGACCCACCAAAACTGCTATTTCCAAGGCTGTATTTACCCACATTGGAAAGCCACTGCCCAGTGTGGTACGACAGCCAAAATATTGCTCAAGAGAGAGCAGGGCAGCGCAGTAGGTCAGTAGAGGGTACAACTCCTCCTTGCCTGCTCCTGGTTCTACCTGGCCACGCATGACCCTCTCTTTCAAAACCATGACATTCATCAGCGAGTTTAATTACCCCAGCTGACACCCAAGGAGAGCTCTGCTCATTCACAGAGCAGGTAGGACAGAAACACGCTGTGAAAGCACAACAAACTCCCCACCCCTGCACCGCTAATGAGTTTCAACCCTGACCTAAAAGCAGCAGCAAATATCGAACTCCAGGTCCGTACAGCCACGGCCTCTCGGGCTGCAAAGGAGAACAACCGTTTGTGACGGGGATTTATAATTACCATTTCTGACCATTGTAGTAGAGGACTCTGTAGGGTAACAAAAGCTACTTGCTTCATTCTTTGCCAGGAATATTTTCTTGCATCACTAGAGAACAAGTACCAGTTTTTACAAAAGAGAGGATACCTTTGTTCCTATCCGACCAAGTGATTTCTATTTTCAGGGAAGACGAGCCACTCCTTTGATAACACCTTCGCGTGGCCAGTACAAATGACTGTGCACCTATATTTGCAAAGTGCTGCTTCTGTTTTGATAAATTAAACATAGTCCAGAGTACTTTTATGTATTCTAAATGAAGAGAGGAACAGATCTTCCTTCCTTTGAAGCTGTGGCTAGCTTCCAAGTTACTTCAAAAGGGAAAAAGTTTGGGTACTTGTTCAGAGTTAACAAAGGTGTAACAGTGGAATTTAGCTTAAGGTACAGGAAAACATTCCCATTAATTAGCAAGATAAGAATATGTCATGTTCAACCCCAAACCACTCCACTGTTTTTGAAAGAAGACAAAATCAGGCTAGCCCCATTGATGCATTTGCTAGCAGTAGAGTTTTGTGGTCCTACATCAAAGTTTGGAACTGTAATTCAATGAGGTCAAAGCTTTTTTCATCGAGATAGACTAATATGACTTTTAATACTCTTTCATAAGTGTCCAAGGTACCAGTTGCTTATACGCATCAGTAATTATTGTATTGTACAGTATCACACACTGAAAACTCAGTCAAAAAATGTAAATGGGCTGTAAGTGTCAATGCAAATTCTCCCGTTCTGAGAATGTGCAATATGCAAGCATGGGTTATTTATTAATTTTTGTCACCACTGATTGATATCTTGATTAATTGCCAGAAGGCATTGGACCAGGTGTTAACTATGTGCAGATTGGATGCAGTGTTCTGTGAACTTCACGCTGTATTAAAGGCACAGACATGCCCAGTTGGAGCAATAAGCCTTTGTTTGCTTTGGCAGGGCTTGCAGCTCCCCGGGGCCAATGCCATAAAGAGGTTTCTGTTAGAAGCCGCAGTGCTCATTGTAGAAAAATTGCCCCTCAAAAAATTAGCATGGTACAATGAAGGATGCATAATGTTACGCAAATGACAGCTGCTTAGCTGAAACAATAGCTAGGAGATGGCATTTGCCAGGGTGCACATCTCATGTAAATTAACTTACTAACTGTTTCAGGAAAAATAAAAGAAGTGAAGCCTGAACCTGTACGACCACTTCATGGATCCATCCTGAGGGCACAGAAGAACTGCAAACTCCCACTAATATCAAAGAAAGTTGGATGGGGCCCTCAGCCTCTGCCCCTCAGATGCCGCCAGGAGCTGAGCAGGCACGGGCTGCCAGAAGCAAAGTTTGCCTTGTCAGGGCAGAACAAAGCCCTGGAATCTGCTTTACAGGTGGAAATCCAGAGTCATTTCCCTCAAAGCAACAAATCCGCAGCTGCTGAGCCAGCACCAAAGGGAGACCACCAGAGCCCCTGTCCACAGCAAAGAGCAGCGCCCAGGCTGGAGGTGCACGTGGGCTTCTCTGCTTCACCCACCTTGGGGAACCAGAGCTCCCCTACGGCTGCAGCTCTAATCTCTAACCCCAGGGATAGGTGGAATTTCCTCTGATTTACAGCAACGGGGGAAAGGGCCCAATGGAGCCAAAATGCTTCAAGGGGGAGCAGAATCAGTGCCTGGGCCTTTGTGTCCTCTGCACAGCAGAAGGGACATTGTCCTTGTTCAACCGATTAGAAATACTAATCATTGACATCAAAATCTAGCCTCAGAGTGCAGGCTAAACCAGAAAAGGCTATGCAGCACAAAAACAGAAACAGCATTAGGGGAAAGGGAAAAAAGAAAAGAAAAGAAAAAAATATAGTTGCAATCTGCTCTGGGTTGAGTTGCATTAGTTTTTGCATCTTTAAATCAAGGAAAGGCCTTGGTTTATTCTGAGGATCTTGGTGGAAAATAAATTCACATGAATGTATGGCATAATAGGAGGGAATAGAAACAGAACAGAAAGAAGCATGATTTAACCCCAGAATTCTGGGCCGTAAAGAAAATATGTTGAAAGCCAGGAGTAAAGCAACCAATCATTTGTCATTTCTAAGGGAGGAGAACAATCACTTAATATATGGGAGCTGGAAGGGGGAAGGAGGAGAGCACTGAGCACGGGTTTGATTTACATAGGAGTTTCCCTTCATAGTGCAAGGATTAACACAGCCCCTACTGAAAAGGCGGGAGGGCTCTAAAAGCAAACAAGGTGGTGTTTGGGATTTTTTTTTCTTTCTTTTTTTTCTTCTCCTTCAGAGAGGGCCCCGTGATACTGCAACTGTTGCTCATCACATTAGCAGTGTGGGAACAGGAAAAAACCCATACCACAGAGGGGGGAGAGGGGAGGAGGGCTCCAGGCATGGGGGAGGGGGACATCAGTTGACAGCAAAGAGAAGCAATTAAAACCTAAAATAAGAGGTGGTTGTGAAATGGTCTTTGCATTAGGACTCAGCCAACAAAAATGTTTACTTTGTAACAGAACTACTATGGTCTGAATGATAAATCAAGACCAAGTAATTACTCATCACCTATTTGGGGATGGAAAAAAGCGATGATGCCAGGGAGGCAGGGCTCAGCTCGGCCGAGCCCCAACAGCTACGTTGGGAATTAATGCGGCTGCTACTGCTGAAATTGGGGAATTGCACTTGCATTATAGAGATCCCCAGGTCTCGCCCCAATCCTCTAAACCACATCCAGTTGGGAACAACAGGAAGCCAGCACGGCTGGATCAGGGTCATAAAGCCTATTTCAGAGGCCACATCTGGCATTATGAGCCCCAAATTTTAAGGTGAGTCTTCCAAACAATACTGATGTTGAAGGACAACACATTTGCTGTAGAACTGCTCTTAAACAGCTCATAGACCACACTTGGTGCAGTATAAAAAGCAAAATTCAACTTGTTAAACTAACACAGAAGCTATGACACAGAAGCTGTGATTAAGCACAAAAGCAGATGCTTTAAGTTCTTCAAAATAAGATGCCCTTGTAAAAATGTTACACTTTGAGGACCAAAAGATTTTAAAACAAAACAGAACAACCACAAAACCCTCGAATTTGTTGGCACAGTGAAAATCAGCAGAAAGCATATACAGATATGGAGACAAAGAGACACGTGCTAAGAAAACTCCTTTTGGACAATTTCAGCCATAAGTTGCCATACCAACAAGCTTAAAACAAGGGATCTGATCTAACTCCATTCTGGATTTAAGTCTGCTAATATGCACCAGCCTATAACCTGGTCTTGTATTACCAAAAAAAAGCCAACTAATTTTATGCAATTTAGACTATTATTCTTGCCAATGGACTAGATTATTTTTTATAGTAATAAAACACTGGTAAAGGATATGTTTCTACACTCATAGCTGCAACCAACAATTCTTTTAGAGTGTGCTGGGGCTACACGTAAGAGCAGACAAGCTTCATGGTAGAGCCATAACGCAAGCAGTGAGTGTAGGAATACCAGAATCATCCAACACAACCCTCCACAACTGGACAACCATGACATATAATCTCGCTCATAGTCTTTTTTTATTGCATCTTAAAAGTTGCATTTGTTGTCCTTTTAGAAAGGTTTTCCAGAACTTCACTGTTTTGTCGATGAATAGAAATCTTTCATTTAATCTTAACCATATTCGTGACTAACTTAATGTTTTGCTTTGCTACCAACACTGTTCTTTGGATTAACTTTCCCCTCCCCCTTTATTTTTTACCCATGTGATTCGCTTATAGACAGCAATTATTTCACTTCTGTGCTTTCATTTTACTGAAAGAGCCAAACATTTTTCAGCTCTACTCATAAAATAGACTCTCCATTTTCCCAGTCCTCTATGCTAACCTTTCTTTGAAGCTGCTCCAGTAAACTACTCTCTGTTGAATATGGGTGACTAAAAGTTACATCTTATTTTGTGTATACAAAGCCTTATTTACAAGCATTAAGAGCTCATACCTCCACTATAAATAGTTGCCTGCACTCTGTTTGCCTTTTTCATGGCTGGATCACAAGGTAGCTCACAATGATCCTCTGTACAACTGCTATGCCCTGCAGTAGTTGTTGCACACCCTGAACGTGTAACTATTATTACTTCTATACTCAGTTTCTGACTCATAAGATCACATTTTGCAACGAGAACTAATGCTGATGCTCTCAAAGTCACGACAACCATACAATATGAAATTCCTGGTCATCCAAAACTTAGGCTGTCCCAGACATCGCAGGGCTTCATGTAACTTTGCCTCCAACATTGTTGACAGCAATGTATCTCATTGGCACTTTGCTTTTTTTCTCTCCTTTTTGCCCCGCAAGCCTTTAAATTGGATATTATTCATCTCACAGGAACCAATAATGAGGTTTTCTTCCCATCACAACTTTTACAATACCTGCCTTACAATACCAAATCTTACTTTCTCCTCAGCTAGTACTTTCCTATGGAACACCTCACTAAATGCTTCATTGAGAAACAAATACATGAGACCTAGCACAGTCGGCTTGCCTGTAAGATCAGTAATCACATCAAAGAACACTATAGGATTAGTCTGGCATGATCGTCTTTTGTTAAAAGTACACTACATTTTTATCACATTCTCCACTATCTTGTCTGATAATACTTCCCCTCAGAATTAGTTCCAAAAAGTTGCATACTTCTCAGGCCAGACTAACAAGTTTGTAGTTGCCTGGATAATTTTTCCACATTTCCTTAATGTCTATGGATAATACATTTGCTATTCCATAGTCACAACATCAGCTTGACAAATGCATTAAAAATCCTCACTGGTGGAATTCCACTGCACACTGCCAGATTTTTCAAATTTTTTTTGGAATGTAGACTATCTCCTGCCTTCATCTTGAGTGCATTAAGTTCTTCAGTCATAATTCCACCTCAATGTGCCAGTTTTCACTATACACACTCATTCTCATTGGAAATCTTTATTTTACCTTCACACTTCAAATTATCATATTTATTTAAAAACTAGAGGCAAAGTATCAACTTACTTATTGGGAGACTACTAAAATTTTGATTGCATCATTGCTGAGCAACATCACTTCCTCGTTCCTTGTTCTCTTTTATTTGTATAACTAAAGAAAGTTTTACTATTTAACTTCCTTTGTAAGGACGCAGGCCAGCTTGACCTCTGGCAATTCTGAAAGTAGTACACAGGCTCAAGAAAGTTTTTAGCAATCTGTTTTATTCATCTATATGTTGACTGAGCTGCAGGACTTTCAGGTTTGGCAGGGTATGTGGAAGAAAAAGGGATTTATAATACACTGCAAAATCAAAAAGATACTTCTAGCTCTCTCAAACTGTACATCTATTCTGTAGAATAAAGATGGCAATTTTAGCATCTAAAAGGGCATTTAAAAAATCTAATGAAAATCGAGTATAAAAAGGATACACTACTGAAATAATGTGAGTACAGCCAAAACCCAAATTATCATTATAACCTTATTTTCTCTCTTGAAATCATGCTTTGACAGCATGCACATATGCTCCCGAGCACTGTGAGCTCACAGGAAGGAAAGTAATCTGTGAGGGAGGTAGCTTAAGGTCAGCTCCCTTAATGTACAATGCTCATGATTATAGCATTGCTCAGGAATACAAGGTAAATTTATATCCAGGACTGCAGGTCATTTTTGCTTGTGAAACTTCAGAGAGTAAGAGTGATAGGGGTTACTCCATCCCACCCACTTCTCTCACCTTCAATAACACTAATTTGGAACAATCAAATTTCAGTTTTATCATACCACTGAACAAACGTCTTGAATGATAGGGGCAACTATTGTGGAGAATTTGGAGTAATACTAGTTGACTATCAAAACTAATTGTACCAACTTCTCATCTTATACAACCCACTATCAAGCTCTTAATATACTGCAGCATCTGATGTCTTCTGGTAAAGTGCTGGATGGATAATTTATCCTGCCTTAGCCTAACCAGAGTCAAGTCTTGGACAAAAGACACTTCATAAGGATTTGACTTTGGATTTGGACCAAGATTTCTGAAAGAAGTTTTATCTGTGTGCTCTTTATTAGCAAATTTGTTCCATGCTACCTGAACAGGATACAAGCAAATGCAGGATGATAAAACAAAGCTGCAGTCTGGTAGGAGGTTCAACACAAGGCCCAGTTGATATGACTGACACATCTAACATGTGATGACACAAGAAGCATGCTTTCCCATTTCAGGGAAACAGGAATGCTTGATCCCAGTATTGTTAACAACACCAAGCATGTGGGTTGTGTGTCTTTCTGAAAGCACCCAGAATTGTTGAGTGTGTAGCCTTCAGCAGAGGAGAAGGGAAGAGGAAAGCAGCTGTTCCCCCTACCTTCCCATTACCCAAGCGGAAAAGTGAATTGCTGTACTCCAGCCTCAAGGATCATAATTATGAATCAAGGACTTTGATGGTGATATTCCAAAATAAGAACCAGCCATTTTCAGTCTCAACATTTATCAGCAGCTTGGACACAGTCCAATTCTTGTAATTGAAGAAGGCAACATCTGTGGTCACAACATCCAGGTCGTTCCTTGCACAGCCATCAGCACAGATGCATTAACACAAGTACAGGACTGCCCCTCACATTTCTTACTCTCAGCTTCTCTCTCACCCTGGGTGAAGTCCTCAGGCTGAGATCCCTGACTGAGACAGCCAGCCCTCCTGCAGACTTGGGATTGTGCCACAGTGCTGCCAAACTACTAAATGAAAAGTAAGGGGAGCCTTGCAAGGACTTTGTTTCAAATGAATGACACCATGGTCATTTCAGAGAACATGCAACTTCTGGAGGCCTTCCTCACCCTCCAGCATCCTGGCTGCACATCTCAGCCTGGCATGCCAAATCTGAGCACATTCGTCTGAACACGTTAAGGGATATGTGACAGCCTCAGTCGAATCACAACATTGCTGGAGAATGAGGTACATCAACACGAAAATACTATGAGGGTGAGATCACCTTCTCCTCAGTCAGTTCAGCACGCGTCCTGCCAAATTCTGTGTCAGGAAGCTGCAGAAAACCCAGAAGCTTTGTGTAAAAAGTGGCTACTGAACATGCCCACATGCTGCTAGTATTTGAGGTGTTGCCTACCCCCAATTACAAAAGCATCAGATCATGGTAGCTACAGAAGGGCTATGCCCAGGCACCCAGCTACAAAATCAATGTCCTGCTGCGCTGAGTTGCTTGTACAGACATGCCCCAAGTTCAATATAACCACCACTAGTAATCAAACGGAAGTTGTGAGAAGAAAACATAACAGTAACTGCTTCTGCCTTGATGTGATCACACACACAGATTCCCACCTTACTGGAAAAGTTAAACCAAGATATCAGGTAAGTGTGTATAAGTGTCTCACTGCACTCAAGTGCCTCTAACACAGCCACAGTTATGCTTTAAACAACACTTTAACTCAAAGCATCAGCCTGGACAGATTTTACTATACTTAAAATATTTTATGACATTCCCCTTTAAGAAAGTCCTTCAGAACAGACAACAACATCTTTATATTGGCACACGAGGATCTCTAGCTCAGGTGATGGCTGTGTAGCATGGTCAGACATGTCAACCCTATTTTCTCACTTCATACAGAAACATTGAAACTGTTTTCTTGGTTTTATCCCCGAGGTAAATTGGTCTGGAAAGTCTGCAGAAGAGCTTTTTAACTGGAGATTATGGGAGAACAAGGAAAATATTTTTCTATGAAAAAAAGATTTTAAAAGAGCAGAATAGAGGGGTGAAGCCTCCAAATTCACCACATGCCTCAACTGCTGAAGAGGAAAAATCACAGGGTGGAGGAGAAGGAAAGAAAGAAAGAGCGTAAGCAGTTGTGGTGGAAAAGGCACTTGAACAACCTGAGGAAATCCTATCCTGAGCACCACAGGTGCTGAGAGAGCTGCCTGTCCTTCCTTTCCAGGCTTAGAGCAACTGTTGAGGGAATATGTGTGAAAAAGGCTGCAATAGCTTTGAAATATGCAGAGCCTTAACCTGCAAACTGCCGAATCAGAACCATTTTGTCCTAATATCAGCAACACAGAAGTGCTCCTAAAGTTCTCAAAAAAAAAAAAAAAAGTACATTCCATCATTGGAGGTTCTGTGCATTTGTTATGTATCTGTACACTGCAACTGTCCACTAGCTCACAACCCCACAACAGCACAAGTGTAGTCATTGCTACCATATGGGTAAGAGTTGCAAAACCAGGAGTTAAGAGAAGAAAATACATTTATGGCATTAAGGAAAGAAAAAAAAATTATATATGCTATGCTAAAAGGGCTGTTCACTAAGCATTAGACAGACACTTCATTCACTGTCAAAGAATTTGAAATACAAAGAATTGATGTATATTAAATGTAAAATACTGGGGGGAGGAGGGAGGGCGAGGGATTTATCCATGTATCTTTCTAAGTAAGAATAGTATCTTAGCCTCAAATTTCTGAGCTCAGGGTTTATGAACAGAGGTCATTGCAGGGCTTTAAGTTAGTCCCACTGCTCCCTTCAAAGTGTGAAAATTAAAATGAGCTATATTGCAAATAACCAACCCTTTTCAATAATTACTACCATGCTACTGCATCTGGAGATATCTGAATGACATATCTCTCCATTACCAAAAGGTAACTGCATTTTCATTTTGACTAATATAATTTTAAAAACCATCATACCAGGTGCCTTATATTTGGAAAATCTTGAAAGCTTTTAGATGTACAAACACCCTTCCCACCGCTCTTGGCTTATCTTTTATTTACCCTACTGGGTATACAACAATTGATGCTTCTTCAAAGCAAGGACTTCCCAGCTGATTAGCTGTGCTGAGCTGGCTAAGCTTATTAAAGGTGATTAATGCATTCAAGTATTTTTCCCCTCGCTTGTTAGTTCAATTTCTTGCTCATTATGCTACTGGTCTTTTTATATTAAAACAGACCACCTGTATAGCAAAGAACTTCATAATCTTGGTCCAACAAGATCAACACCTGTTGTACATGTAATTAATCATAAGGCAGTGCATGGCTGTATTCAGTTAAAAAGCTAAGATTATCTAACAACAGAAGCAATACACCACGTTGGCAATCAGCATTTGGAATCCTTAAAATGCAGTTTAAAAAAAAAAAATCAGAGAAGTGAGTCAGTACAAAGGGGCTCATAATTATTCTCTCTCCATATTTAGGAGTCCATATGGGATTTGTGACGTATAAAAGTCAGCATACAATTTTCTGATGAAAAATTCAGTTCTAAAAAAATTCATATTCTTCTCAAGGCTGAGAAAAATCAAATGGTCTCTCTGTCAATGACATTTTCACTCTACACAAAGAAATCAAAGAGGGTTTGGATATTGTATTACAAAAAGGACCCAGAGGTTCAATATACTTTACTAGTCTGAACATGGATTGAGAAACACAAAGTCCAATCACATCTCTGTCTTTAACTCACTGTGTGGTTTGGCAAGTAGCTTAACTACTTTGACTGCATTTCTTCATCTGTACAATGTGGGAAAAAATACTTACTAACTTGATTAGAATTTTACAGGATTTAATGTATGTAGCATGCTTCCAAATGCTAAAGCCTCATATGAGTATTATTAACTTAGCTATGGTGCATTGAAGTGGAAAAGATATGTCCTTTTTAACAGTGAAAAACCCACAAGGAGGAGATTCACTGTAAAAGATAAGACCAGAAAAATTACAATTGTTTGTTTGTTTTAAAGAATTACAACAGCACAACACATACAGGAAAAATATAAGCCATGTAAATACCAGCAAATGAATAAAGCATCTTGTACGATTACACAGACAGGAAAAAAAAAGTGCATCCTAATCCTAAAGCTCAGGCCATCAGCCTAATACATTTTATATGCATTTGACTGAATTTTCGTACTGGAAAATTCAATGCACTGTTAAGGCAGACTGAATGAACAACAACAAAAGGCAAATTAGAAACCTAGATCTTATTAGCACTGTAAAGGTGGTTAAGATTCACCAAAACCAATTGTACTCTGTACAATCTATAGTTAAGGGTGGGAACTGAATGGTGAGTTAAGCTGAATACAGACAAAATGCACACATTAACAGCAGCAGTAGGAGTTATGCCTTTTTCCTACAGGTTCCTCAGGGATCAGGAACATTGTGGGGTTTATCACATTGTGACCTTCAACTGAGCAGGTGCTGAGGGATTCATACCAAGGTTCCTGGCTCCTTATAGCTAACGGCACACAGGTCTACCACCTGCATGAGTTAAGTTCATAAATCTCTCCTGTTGAATGTGCAGCCCATACTGCCAAGTTTAACAACCCAACTGAAATGCATTCAAACTTAGTCAGACAATACAATATTTAGTGCAAATCAGAAAAGTCCCAAGACAAAAATGCTCTTCATCTTCTTGTTTGCTTGTTCTCATCCATCCCCCATCCTGCCAATTTTCTGATCTCTAAATTCTTCACTCTTTCCAATTGCTTTCCTCAAGATTTTATTTGCCACCAGTAGATGAGAAGGAATGGATACAAATTACCTTTTTTTTTTAAAAAATGCATAATATATGTATGGATCTGCTGTGAACTTTCTTCTCCCTTCTCTTTTACTTTGTGTGTTTTCTATTCAAGAAAGCTAAAGATGCACAAATACATACTTGTCTAAAAGCAAGTAGCTGATTTCAAATGGTTTGATTTCTCTCTTCCAGACTGAGAGAAAGCCTTTAGGTCATGTAATAGTATAGGACATATATTATACAAGCTGAGGCAGGCAGAAGGTTCCACCCATTCTTCCTGAACAATCCTCATTGTTATCACTTGCTCGGCACTGAGCTGCAACCGGCTCATTACCACCTCTGCCAAGAGCTAAGGAAGCAAAGGAACCACTGAACACAGGTCCAATGAGAAGACAATTAGAGATACAAGTATACAAGTATCAACCAAGCTTCAGTGATACTGCAACCCACATCATTTTCATAACCTTCCATTTTGGATGCAGGGAAGGGACTCAGGAACTTACAATCAGTCTTCAGGATTTACATACAGCGAGACTAAACTCCATCCTTTCCACACTGTCCTGTTAAAACTGAAAAAAAAAAATCCTCCTAATGAATGACATCAGCAGAGACCCTAGTGCAGATGGAATGAAGACGGCTTCTGATGATCATGTTGTGCCAGACACTCATAGCAAAGATCACATGTGCAGACAGACACACTCCCAAAATTTGACTGATGCAAAAAGTGTCTGGGAATCTAGACAATTCACATCAGTTTCTGCAGATGTCTCACTTGTTATCTTAAACAAAACCATATCAAAAACCTTGGTGTGTTTAATTTTCAGTTGCCAATTTCAGCTTTTTCACTCTCAGCAAGTTATGGCTACGCTGCCAGTGCTGTCTGCTTAATTCAATCCACTACCAGTTCAGTACAAACTCATCCTTCTGTGTTTGTGAGAAATAAGTAACATACATAACATGAGAGTGCCTTGACAGTGCTTGCACTTCCTTATTCCTCTGACCTTCTGAGGGATCAAAAATGACATTGACGTTCAACTCCCCCCATTCCAAGATTTTTGTTGTTTTTTAAAATGCACACTGTCACTCAATGGTTACTTTTCTGCCCTTCCTGGATATTGTCTCGCTCACCTACGCAGTATTTCTGTCTCAGAGGGACTTGGGCTCTCCAGTCACCTTTGACTGTAAGCATTGCCAAGCATGCCAGAAAGCGTGGGTGGACCATGCACAGATAACACTCAGTTCTGGAAAGGGACACATGAGCAATTCACACAAGAGCAATGAATCAACTGCACACCAAACTCCTCCTGGTAAAACCAAACAAGACATTTGTGATATATTGCATTAATATACTATCTTTTTAAAATACCCCCACAACATTACATACAATAAGTGTGATGATATAAGAGAGGGATATGTCATTTGAAGTGTTTCAAAGAGATATTGTTTCCTTTTACATATGAAACAAAAGTTGTTTAGAATTTCTCTGCATCTTTTCCCAGACAGATTTTTCACTGTTACTGATAAACAAGGGGACAGACTACGGGAAAAGATGAAAGATTTGTAAGAGGTTTTTATATCTTCTGCAGAAGTTTAATTTAGAAAATTTCCAGCAGATAGACTTTATAGCATTAATATAGATCTAATTAAAATAATAATAATAATAATAAAAATAAAATCCCCTTTGCTTTAAAAGAGGAACTTCTGCAATAATAACTGTTTGAGTCTACTGTCCAAGCCAGCCTCCTTGTATTTACTCTCTGCCTCTGGATAGCTCATTCCCACCTTTGATTTCAGGTTTGATAGGGTATTTCCCTTTATTTCCTAAACTGCTCTAAACCAGAAAATAAAATCCACACAAGTTTTCCTGCCCTGTTAACTAGCCTGAAGACTCTCTCCCAATTACCATCTCATCTAACCTTCCCACTGAACAACTCCCACCTGCTGCTCACAAAACAAGCCAGCTCCTACTTTCATGCACCTGAAGCTACAAGAATCTTCTCCCAAGCTGCAGATTGAATGCCAGACAAAATGATGTGGTTGTAATGATGCAATTGCCTGTACGGATGGATGTCAGAGGGGAATGATGAAGAGGTAGAACGCCTTACAGCTGCGGAGCACAGCTCCAAAGCAGACCAGCCTTGCAGTGCCTGTAATTCCGCCATCCATGGGATGATTGCTTGGGGTGGGTCGGAGGAGAATGCAGAGCTGCCAGCGCAGCCGACTCGGGCATGGCTCTGCAAACCACCAGCCGCCACAGTTGCCATTATGGCCTGGGGATTCAGCAGAGACATCAAGGCCTGAGCTACTCCTTCATTTTACAGATGGTTCATTAACTGGGTGGAAGCACATGAGAGCACTTGGAGAGCAATAGGAAGAGGCAAGGGGCAGGAGAATTAGACAAAAGTTGTTTGGCAGCAGCTTCCAGATGAACTAAAAATCACACACAGCAAAAATAGCAAGGGTGCATTTGCCAGCTGAGAGTGGCCACATGCCAAGTTTGAGGTCTTAAAAATTAACTGCTTTTGAACTATACAAGAACAACAACAACAAAGATCTCTTATTTAAGCTCAAAAGATTTTTCATGCCTATCTAAGCTACTAATGAGGAAAAAGGAGGAAAGAGAGAGACAATATCTTCAGGCTGAGGCTGAGAATCAGAGGAGTCAACCCCTAAGCAATATGTTTGATTATATATTAATATTAGGCTCTTAATTACACTAAACAAAAATGAAGCATCCATTTCAACTTCCCTGATAAATAATTCACGCACATACATACAGAAACCTAAGGAGTTCTCACATATCCCTACTCAAACCACCCCTCAAAACTAGTTTTTAGGCAGATCCTCTCAGGTCCAAGAATACCAAGGATCTATGAAAGCATTCCCTGACAATTTAGTGTCTGAAAACCTGCTTGGAAATCAGCCCTCACAAACTTCACATTTGCCAATTTTTTTGTCCTGCTTATTACACACTTCCATTTAAACACAAAAAAGTACCTATACAGCATTCAGTGCCTTACTTTCAAAGACTAAAGGTGGTGTCAAAAGCTGATACCTCTTTCCTATGTAAGAACTTGTACGGAGTCACACAGGAATTCCAAAAACAGCTTAGGAACCAAGAGCTGGGCTTTCTTTTTTCTGCTCCTTCTCCCCACCTTTTTTTTTTTTTCTCTTCAAGCAACAAATTACTTATGTATATTTTTACATTTATATCATAGAATTATGGCATTATGTTTATACATGCACCCTTCAGAAGCCTAAACTTCAGATAATGGATATCATAAATGCTCAATTTGAGGCAGAAATATGGCTTGAAATATGGAAAGCTACTGAAAATTTTCATTGTGAGATTTTTTCCCCTTATAAGCAAACACACAATTTATCTATCATATATAAATAAAAAAAATTAACACCTTGAATTGCTGACCCAATATGAGGATTCCTAGTAGCTTTTCTTATAAAGGGCGTTGCAGAGCCCTTTTCATTTCTACTTTCAGCAAATTTTTCAAGTATTCAAGACAACATTTTGGATGCTCAGCTGTGATTACTTTGCTAAAATGTAATGCTACATACATTAACGAGTTTAATTCTTGGAATGCAAAAATGGTTTCTCTTTCTTTTTTGCCATAATTTGACAGTGAAAATTGCGAATTTACCTCCCTGCCAAAATAAGTTTACCTCCTAACCAAACAGGGCGTTTCTTCCACAGAAAACCATGAATGACTAAACTATGAAAAATGAAAGTTGGCAGGTAGCCTTTCTGAACTTATGTGCTTCCTGACCCTGCCAGAGAGAGTTAAGTTAGGTCAATATGCAAGTGGCAGAGGAAGGAAAGGTTGGGGTGGCTCCAGAAGTGCAGTCTCCTTTCTCCGCAGCCAGTGGCAAAGCAGTGCTCCTACAACACATTTTTGAAGATCACTGTGTTGGAGCTGTTTGCGATAGTCAAATATTTCATTTTTCACTTTCATGAGCCCAGAGATGCAAGCGCGGGCGCCCAAGCCAGCTTCTACTCTGCCTGGATTTCTCTAGCACATAGTTGATATTCTGCTCAAAAATGATGTGCATGTTGCAACTGCACGACCTACCCCAGCACTGGCTGCATTTCAAAACTAAGCAACAGGAGACGTCTCAAAAACCCAGTAATGTGAAGCTTCAGCAGTCCTTGACAGCTTCTGTTTTTGGACAGCTTTCAAATGCAAGGTTCCTGGTCATACCCTGGAAAAGAGAACGGATGAACTCTGGAAGTAAAATTCTTCCCTTTCTTTAACCTCCTCCCCTTGTTACAGCATAGACAGGGTGTCTTCTCTTCTCCCTTCCTATTTAAATTGAGATTTCTATCCCTTAAATATCTACTTCACAAACACACATGACTTTTCAGCACATCCCTGCCTCCTCCAGCTCTGACACCCACTTCATCGCAAGCATGACACAGACATTTAAGGCAAGAGTATACGGGTGCAGTGGGGACAAGAGGCACACCCTGAATCTCCCAAGCAGGATGGAGACCTGCTCCTGAGATCCTTTTTCCCCTAACCATGAAGGACTACATCCCAGAAGGCTTTCAGAGCCTTTCAGCAACGGCACAGGGCTGCCCACCACTCAGAAGTCAAAGGAACGTTTTGATTTCCCACATAACTGACTTGACCCATGTTTCCCACAATCACGCACTTTGTCAGCTGATCTGGTTGTTGCTTTTAATTACGTATTTGCTGTGGAGAAGGAAAACAAGACTTTGTTCTCACACATCTCTGGTCCTATCATATCAGAGCACTTATCTCTTACCCTGTGCTTACCTAGGCTGCAAGCTAAATATTCAGCGGAATATTTTCTTCAGGGTTGTACCTCCTCAAGAGCTCAGTATCTCCTAGCAGCATACACTTCTAATGAAATTAATGAGATGGTTTGGAAGCCGCCTGTGAGAAAGCTAGAATCTCACCAATTAAAACTTGCTGAACTGGGACTGTGGTGAGTTATGACCAATGTGGAAACTGCCACTACTTGCAATGCAACCTTCTTTCATTAATGTAAATGTATACATTTGAACCATAGATTTTATTACCAGGAACAATTGCATAAGCAGAGCATTTCACTCTTATTCACTGCCTCAACTGAAACTACCTAAAGAAGTAAGAAATTTCTTACAGCAGGTTAGCATCTAGAGAAGCTCCATACCCTCACAATGCAACATAATAAATTTTAGGGAAGAAGAAACAAGTAACATGAAGATACAATTTATGAAAGAAGATTATAATCTTCTCTCTTCACTATTCTCTCAAAGAGTGTTTCCATGTATCTAGGAGCCATGGACCTCAAAATACTGTGGCAACTTGCAGGTCAACATGTCCAAGGCTTGGCCACCTCAGACAGAAGTCTAACCTTCTAAAAAAGCACCACCATACTTGTTTTGTGTTTAGCAAGTCCCCGGAAAGCCATCCTTGTAATAATGTGGAACAGCCATGGCTAAATATGGTTGTGAGATGAACTTTGGGCAAGTTTCCCAATATTTTCCCCCAACTCCACTCCTGAGTAGCCTTAAAGAGATGTATGTATACATATATATATTATCTTCAGCTGGGTTGTGCCAATATGGTGACTCTTGCCTCCTCTACAGCTCCTAGAATAATTTTGAAATATAAGAAATTCGGGGGGGTCCTTTTCCCCACAGCCACTTCGCACACAAACATTCTGAGAAGACCTACCAGTAGGACAAAGGATCAGCCACCCAAAAAGTGTCACACGGCAAGTAACGTCGCCTGGATGAGGGGAGAACAAGATGGGCTAAAGCACAGCTTCACGGACACCTTGGATGACAGCAGGGGAATCCCCCAGACTGACATTATTTCAAACAGCGGCAATCTCTGAAAATATCTCAGCAACCACCTGATGAAGAAATGTTCGCATCTTGAGAATGTAGCTGCTCTCTGCCGCCACTTAAATGCACTCGTCCAAGCATTAACCTGATGACCAATTCCCCTTCTTTGTGCAAGGAAAGGAAATTTACGAACACACTTCCTAGGTATGGTAGGAGTTTTCTGGTATACCCTCAAGATTTTCAAGCTCTTTTTTTGCAGGTTTCTTTCTCTTATCTTAATCATATAACATCCATTAGCTGGAGACTGTTTTCTGGAGTGAAACATATAAATTACTGAGGGAGTTTCAGTCCATTGCAAGTTGTCCACAGTCACGTTTGTGGTTTTCTCAGCGAATTCTTTACGTGAAAAATAATCACACCTGTAGGCAGCTTGTGCGCAGATTGCTCAGCAACTGATACTTAAGTCTTGTTGGTCAGTTTGAACAGACCAATTTTTGCCTTTTTTTTGGAAAGGAAATGTTTCTCAAAAAAAACAGATTAAAGGGGAATCATGCATATTCACAAGTTCACAGTTTGTTCATAATGAATATTTTATACCAAAAAAAATCCACTCCAACCATTCATCTAACTTAATGATAAAATGAGCCTTTCTTTGAAGGAACAGACAAGGGCATTCTCCAAGAGCAGGTGAGAATTGAAGCAGCAGGTCAATTATATGGCAAAGGTAAATTTATTCTCCAAATGACAAGAAGCCAAACTTCCAGATGAACTTCAGTTTCCTCTGAACAACCTCACTTTATTTGCTGTCAGCTTGCAGCTACAAGGTTAGGCCAAAGAGATGCACTCAGATTTTGAGATCACTTTGAAAGCGCGTTTTATTTTCCCAGCCCCACTTTTCATCTCAGTTCCAACCTCAAATATGTGAGTGCTCTCCCATATGCTCTGCATTCCACTTCTATAAAGCAGGTATTTCAATTGTGGATTAAATGTTAATACTACATGATCATTCATGTAGAGTATGCACATATAAAAAAATATGCTGTTGTTCATTTATCAGCAGTCAGTTAAGTCTGTAAAATATGAGGCAATCCCTTAAGGCTCCAGGAAGGTTCTGCTGTGCTCTGATATGGCAACATAATGTTTTTGTTGTATCCTGGTAGACAGGGAAGATATTTCATTGACAGCAAAAGGCTGGTAGTGGTTACACCTTTCAGCCGAAGGCTGATCAGAACGGAGTATCTGCTCTTATCTGGAATCATCAGTTGTAAAGATTTCAAGTATACATGTCATTTTTATGCAATTTGAGCCTTAGCTTGTAGCTATTTTAGCATTGAAAAAATATCCTTTTAAGTGGATTATTTGCAAGGTGGCAGCTGATCAGAAAGCTAGATGCATCCCACAAAAAAAACCAAAACAAACAAAAACCAGGGACAAATAGTTCCCAGCAAAGGTCAGCTTTCTGACCACATGAATGAGATACCCCACCACAGAGCAATTCCTATTGCATAAGTCAGTTTTAAGAAGATTGCCTTGCTGTTGTCAGGGGATGTGCGACAGATTCACGATTTTCTGCGCTTGACAGCCAGAGTACTTGTCACTTAGTTCCATCTGGTAGAGAGATAACATTTCATTAATGTTCATGCTTAACCTTATAGCTCAGAGCTTTGACTCTGCAAAGTCCTGAGCATCACTGAAAAGGTGCTGAACACTCAGCACCCAAGTAATTTGGCATGTTTCAGCTGCCTGCAGGATCAAACCCTGACTTTCCTTGGGAAAGATATGGTATTTCCTCCCCCTGTCTCACTCCTGGATTCTTTCCATTTTAAAACTCTCTCACAGAATAGAGTTAAAATCCATTGTAATTGGCCAGGTTGCCAATTTCAATACAGATGGTGCAAAATAACTTTACAAAAATATTACTTGCTGAGCCAACTGGACAGGAGATGTCAGTGAATATTAAATAAATGCTTACAGGTCTCTTGGGCAGCAGGTTATATATTTTTGTGGCTTCAGCAAATCAAGCCCTTCAGTCCTGTCACCGCATTTAGTATGGATTATGCTAGGCCTGGACATTTGGAAACAAATTAAGAAAACAGAGCCAGGATTCCCTGGTTCCCTCCCCATTCTGCCATGGGCTTTGGCTCTGCCTCCATGCACAGACCCCAGGTTGTCAGAGAAACCCGATGCAGGACTAGCGGATCCACCCACGTACAAACTATCCCCCAAAGAGGCTTCCCTCACAGGAATATGGTCTGATCCTGACCTTGGTCAAGTCACTTAACCTCTGCTAATCCACCTGTGAAATGGAACTAATGAAATACAGGGGTATTGTCAGGCTTAATTATTTAATACTCTTTCAGGTACCTAGAGATCCTTGTGGGAGAGACAGTGTACAGCTGCATAGCATTATTATTTTATTAAATGAAGTACCTATCAGTATTTCACCCTCAGTAGAATGACTGCTGAGACTGAATTGCCTCTTCACATTAGTTGTACGCCTTGATGAACAAAAATGCATTAAGAAGTGGTGCCGAGGGAAATGAACTTATGCTTCACCCAGCACTTCTGCAAAATGATGTCACCAAATCTTTGAAATGAAGCTTATTTGAGTTTCTGGGGAAGGAGCTGCAGCTAACCCCCAATTTGGGGGACAGCCTGGGTAGGAGAAGCTCACTGTTTCCTGTAAGCAAAGAGCAGATGAGCAGGCAAGAGTTTCTGATAGTCTCTTGGCTGTGCTCAGGTTTTCCAGTCTGATAGTGGTCCAAATAAGCTCCTGATCCATTAAAACGAAGAATACACACAGTCTAAAACTCAAACATCATTAATGCACAGCATCTGAGAAAACAAAGACTTCTTGGACAATAAGTTACCCAAATTACAGCCACACATGCTGCAGGGGGAAGGACAGATGGTACAAGAACTGGAGATACAAGAAACAGATTTGTGACCACAAGGAAAAAGAATCAGGAGACATTTTTACCCAGCTAGAAATATCCAATATTTAGCAAAGCAAATACCAAGGAATCCTTCTTGAGGGGAACAGAAAAGAAAGATTAAGGGGTCAGAGAGGGAAAAAGAAAAAAAATGATATCTTTATGATAGGAATTAAGCAGCTATGAAAGGAGGCCTTTCAGCTTTCCTAAAAGGGCAAGTAATCCTCAAGGACTCCACAGTAGGAAATACGGAAAGAAAATTTAGTGACGTGCACAAGGACAACAGGCTGGTATGCTCCCTCCCCGAAACACAACCATGAGACAGAGGCAAAACTGAGTGGGAGGATGAAGTCACCTGGCAAACCTCCACTGGTGATGATACCTTTGGAATAAGTGACACAGCATCCCGTTGTATTACACGGCTTATATAAGACTTCAGGGAAATGTAAAGCCCAGGTGGGGGAATCTTAGTCCATGTTGTTTTAGACCACCAAAACACATCAGGGAGCAGGATGATTTAATCCTTGAACACTTGTTAAACGTGCAGAATTAAAAACTGCATTACACATGACTCCAGTTTGCTGGAAAGCCCTCACAGATTGTAATGAGACATTTTTGAAAATCACAGGTAATACTTGACACAACATTCATGCATGAAAACCTTCACACGTGGACCTTCTATTTTGTATTTACTTTGTTTTTAAGGGTTCAAAATAAACTAGTTGCCAAACCACATATCAGCAGTCACCCAAAGGACTATTTGGACCCACACTCATTCACCACCAGTGCAGGCAGCCCACAGCCAGTAGTACTAATAATGTTTTGTTTCAAAAGAGAGGGATAATGCTTAGTAGATGCAAAAGATACAAAGGCAAGTTTGAATTTTTTAATGAGGAGCTAATTAGGAGGCCAAAAAGCCAATGCTGCTTCCTCAAAGAAGTCAAAACTATTTCTGCTGTTTCTGCAGTCTTAGTGACAATTTAACCACCTCCCTGTAGCAACCAGCCTTCAATGTTCTTACAGTATATTCTTATGTATGTGAACTGCAAAGATGAATTACTTCCCATTACAGATGAAGACTTCCAACTTTTTCTATTGATAGGGAAGAATATTCATTATTAAAAACTTAAACAATGTTTGTTAGTGAATAGGTCCAGATAATTTGTAACTAAAAGTACCAAAGATAGTTATCTGAAAAATACGTCTCACGAACATTCTTGCTATTTTTTAGAGTGGGACATCAGACCAGTTCTGGAAGATCCCAAAGATAACGGTTAAGTACACAAAGTGATAAATATTCAAGTAGAGTAATCAAAAAACCTGTAAATTTTTCAGAGTACTGTGGGCCAAGTGACAACAAACAAAAAGCCCAATAAACCTGCTAATAAAAAAATTCAGGATATTGTTTGAATCAATGCCTGTCAATATTATTTTAGCAAAAACAATTATATATAACATGCAAATATAAAATTTTATATGTACATACACACGCATATATAAAATATATACGTTCTTTGCAGAAGTGACAAGATCAATATAGTTACTTGCAGAGAAATACAGGGATTGCAGCATTTGGTCCAGTGTGACATTTTGACATTAGAATGTTGTAACAGTATGAGTAGCACACATTTCCCAACTAATGTATAATTAGCTACGGTACAGAAAGCAATCACAGAGGGGAGTTCTGAGCAGCTCTCTACATCTGAATGCACATCGAGCTTTGAAACTTTCACTGACATAAAATTATCATGTACAAGACAAACCATCATAAAATGCATGAGACACCCCCCTAGGATTGACAGATAGTAAATAACAGTAAATGCAGGGCTGCTGTACAAAATAATTCACATCAGTTGCTAACTTGGACTCACTCAAACAGTGCATTTCAGTACAGATATATAAAACTACAGGATCAAGGAATTCAGATAGAATAGAGAATCAGGAACTTCTGCAGTTCTAAAAGCTGATGTTAGAGAAGTCATCCATGAGTAAATCATGCTGCTCTTGAGTTTGCAGGGGACTAGTTTTGCATCTGTAATATTATGATATATCAAGTCAAAAAACAGACAAAAATGGAAGTGAGATAGGATCAGATTTTCAGATGGTGTCAGCATAACACTGCTATACCAGCTGAAGACAGCCCTTGAAGTCTGTAAAGGCCTTTGAGCCTTGGACAGACAATACCATACAAATGCAAAGTGAGGTATCCCTTCGTATTGGTGATGAATCACTCCTTTGTTCCTCGTAAGAACAAAGATAAACAAAGTGAGGGACCTAAGTCAATACAAAAGCAAGAAAAAATAAATGCAGATAGAGTAATATCCCATTGAAATATACTTAAATGATCATTTTCCTCTTCTCTTGCTTCTGAACAAAGTTTCTGCCTCACCCCACAAGTCTGCAATACTGATGTTGATCTCACTTGCACTGGTAGGGAAGTCACGCACTTAGACATATTTTTGCACAAGGCGGCAAAAATCAGTCATCAGTTATTTGCTTGGTTGTTCCTTTCAGCAAATCAACAGTGCCATAAATGCAGAAACATTTTCAAGCTTTATCAAGTATAATCTGACAACCCCCTCTGGTAAAACCACAGATATAAATAAGCATATTCTTCACACACATTAGTCTGCTCCTCATGACAAGACAGGGGTGACCTACAGGCTAAGAGATCCTATATATCCTTTCTCCTTGGGCCATCTCAAAGTTTTCACTACTGCAGAAGTTGCACTTTCCTTCCCTTTTATATCCATAGCTAACCTCTACTTTCAGTGTAACTTTGGGTATCCTGAAGGCTTCCCTTAGTGCACATAGAATGTTTTCTGGTTCTAATTGCTTTTGCCCCTGAAAAAAAAAAAGCCTGCTATTAAACCAACTGCCACATAATATTTTCCTATCCCCTAGTAATACTTCTCCAAGATAGAAGAGAATCAATTCCTTAACTGTATGTCAAGGATAAGTCATGTAGGTCATGACACCTAAAGTGTTAAAGGAGGCCAGGGACCAAGCTCAAGCATAAGAATCCCAGCTCTGCTGTTAGTTCAGTCTGTTTCAGGCCACCTCCACCCCTCCCAAGACAAGCCTGTAAAGAGGGGACCACCTCTACAGCTGGAGGGGATAAGCCAGTGCTGCTTTAGCAGTACAAGCAGTAAGGCAGTGAGCAACCCACATCTGTATAGGAACCCAGAAGAAAGGACAGCCACCACACTTAAGACACATTGCACCCCACTAGGAACAAGAACCAGAAGTGGAAATACTTTTTTTCATCAAGTTGAATGATACAAAGAACTTGGGAAGGGGGAAGGGAAAGTCAATGAAATCTGTCTGCTGCTACCAGTCCAGTCATATTATTCCCATTTTGGATTGCCTGGGTCACTGCCTATGAAAGCAGTCCCAAACTCAAAGATTTCACGACTTTAATATAAATCATCAAATGATGCAGTTTAAGTGTGTGTGGCTCTATTATTCCTCCGTGCTCAAAAAGTTTAAGCCATTTACTCAGAAAGAATGAGAGTGCAGCCAGTCAAGCACATCATGAACAAATACCAGCTAGTTACAGAGCAGAGCCCTCATGAGCAACTCATCAGCTGAAAAACGTTCAGAAGCAATTTGGCAAACACTAACAAGTTGAAAATAGAAGAGAGGACCGGATTATGAAGGATTTAAAAATGGAAAAAAACAAAGATAGGTTTTGCCATTAGTTATTTGATCATCTCTAGCATTATGTGAAAAGATTTATCCATTTTGATGTCTGTTTATTCTTCTATTGTTCTAGAAAAGACATCTACGTGTTGCTACATGGTATTCAGTAATAGCATTACTCCTTTCTTAATGCGTGTTTTTCAGCCAAACTGTACCGTAATTAAGTTATGTTATCTAATCCCAACAGCTGATGAATTATCTGACATATTTTATACCCTCTGGTACTGAATCTGACAGGACAGGATCTATTACCCTACAAACTCCTGAACTCACATTTAAACTTTCCATTGTCCTGAAAACAAGTTCCCTGCATTTATTGCTTGAAACTCCATGAAATATGGTAACGGAGCATTGTTCGTTTCAGGTCAGGAACCACCAGGAAAGGATACCATATAGCCCAGCGTGCACTAACCCATACACACCCCAGCAGTAGTAAAGCAGTCAGTAGAAGAAACAGCTTTCTTCATGGATGCAAGAATTTGAAATTATTTCTACCTCCACGGCTTCAAGTGCAACACAATATATATTCCTGGTCAAACGTCATTTGAGTTTTGACCTATATGGGTCCACAGCTGCTGTATGCGAGATTCTTCCAGTGAGTACTAAACTCACATTACTCAGGAAACTCCTTCTGTGGAGCAGAGTTATCCACAATATCTGAAGTGTCCAGGTGCTATGACAAGCAGAGAGCTGGGGGAGGGGGTTGCAATCTACGTGGCTGCCACTACAAATGGATCTTGAAGCGTACAGATAGTGTATCTTCCCTTTTCCCAAAGGGCTGTAAGACACTCCACTGCTCATGATAACACGTTTTCACAGGCTACTTTAACCCCTCAAGGAGGTACTTAATGAAGTAGAATAATACAGTAACTGGTCTTCTGCTGGGATTTTGGCCTCCAGATGCTGATAGAAAGCCTGGTTTCTCATAGCCCCTTGACTTTGGCAGGATTTCTAAAAGCATCAAAAAGAACAAACGACACAAACCCAAATGCACACCCAGATCCAGGCTTAGCTGTGTTTACTCTGGACATCTCTGTTATCAACTGTGAGTTACCACAGGAGCCAAGGATATTGCATTACCATCCCCACTTTACAGCAGTAAAGCTTAAGCACAGAGCAGTTAATGGATTTGCCCACGGTCCCGCATGTGACCCGACCCACCCCCCAGCGAGTCCTGCAGCACTGACCTTGCATTCCCCTTCATTCCCTCATCACAGAGGCATTTCTGCACCATCTCCCACACCTTCTCTCATGCTTGGAACAGCTTTCTAAGCTCTAGTCAGCACACATCAGCCCCTCACCTCATTCAAACTGCTCCCAAGAAATCCCTTTGCCTACAAACATCAAAGAGCAGGCCCTGCACTGAGCTTGCCGTTCACACAGCAAGAGAATCTGGCCTCCCGTGTTGGCATAAACAGAGGACCCAATAAAATATAGGTGCATCTAAACTCAAACCACAAACCCACAAGCTGCAGTACGCTGCTCCCTCCTTTTCTGATGTCTGTTATATCTTCATTTGTCACATCTGTCATTTAGACCTGTAAGTAATTCATGACAGGGACCCCAGTCTCTGGCTGTTTCCTAAGGTATACCTAGAGCAAACATGGAGGTTATACAACCAGATAGAGAGTCCTGAGTCTCGTGCTGTAACAGCACAATTACAGTTTCAGACAGCCTGACCAAAATGCCATGAATGCATGAAAGAAATGGAAACTTTCTTTTGAAAATGTGATGTCTGGGCACTTTCCCCTGGTTGAACTTATTTTTCTAAGGAGTGCGTGTTGAGGGGGAAGCTAAGCCTGCTGAACTTTCTCCAAGAGCAAAGACAGCATATCAGTCCAGACATGAACTGTCCTAGTGAACAATTTTTCTTATTCTGTCCCCAGGCTTTCTGACCCCTCCCCTCAACCAGGGCAGAGCTGTGAGTTAGCGACTGACCTGCAGCCCAGCCCTACTTTAAACCCAAGGTGGTTGTCCCTCATTCAAGGGAGAGCAGGGCAGGCTGCTGGGACTCCAGCAGCTGCAGGGCTGCCTGCATTCAGCTCACCAGCAGAACTTACAGTAACTGGGCTCTGCCTGATATGACTTCAGTGCAAAGGGCATTCATTACTGACACACAAATCACCCAATTTGCAACTCTCTAAAGTATAGCTGTAAAAATACTTTAGAGAATAATCACAGGGTGAAAGGAATCATTTTGGCAGTAATGATGAAAAATGTGATCTCTTTACCTAGAGGCACCTTCGCTGCCAGGCCATCTCAGCCCAACCCTGACCTGCAGGGCTAAGTTTCTCACAGGAGATGAGAGCAGAAGTTGGTATCTGCAGCCTTGATCTCTTCCGAGTCCCCCAGCTCACAGCAGTGAGTTTTGTTTGCAGTGTTGAAGCCACCACAGAGGTTCCTGCAGTGAGCAGCCACCAGGCACACACTGGCTTAATTTACTTTCTTACAGCCACAGTAAACTCAGCTGGATTCACACACACACACAAAAAAAAAAAAAAAAAAAAAAAAAAAAAAAAAAAAAAAAAAAAAAAAAAAAAGCAGCAGCTTAATGCCATCCCGTCAGGTGTCCAGGCCAAAAAACCATTGGGTTTTGGAGAGAGATTTGTCTTTGGAAGGACGTGCCGGTATCAAGCAAACTCCAGTATTTTGGAGCTCACCTGAGTTTGCAATGCCGCACTTGCTGTGCTCCCATGTCTCTCCTCGGACAGCATCTCCACCTCTCTCCACTTTCAGAGGTGGATTTAATTAACTATAGCAATTACTCAGGCATGTCAACTCCACCCAACCTCAAATGTCACCTTGCAGCACCTGCTTCACTCTAAAATGATCTTCAAAATAGCAATTATTCCAGGACCTTACAGGACTTTTGGCACACATGCCCCCAAGTGGACCATCCCATAGAAAATGCAAAATCATCACATTCACATAATAAGTCTCCTCCAGTGCAGCTCACAAAAGGCATGTACCTCCAGGTGCATCAACCAACACTGGCAGACCACAGAAACCCAGTTATTTGGAAACTACTGCACTACCACCGAATGCCAAGTAACCCCTCTGTTGGCTTCTTCTTGGGTCTTGGCACGCAGAATAATCTGCTATCCAAGGAGGACAGCCAGGTATGATACAGCTCCATTGCTATCACCTTCAGGGATCACATTTAGAGGGTCTCCCAAATACTGGAAGCCCTGTCCATAGCAAAAGGGTTGTTGTTGCCTGTTTGTAAGAATGTATTAACCTTTTCCTGTTGTTAAGTCATCACAGACACTTTGCTTCCCGAATATAACGTGGAAAAGTGACAAAAATATAGGTTTACCATAGCAGACACTTGGATCCCCAGATCCAGCCTTGACCGGTGCTCCCTTCCCAATTTCTTATCTGCTGTGATTATATGCAGAAAGATTAGTCTGAAAAGTCTTGAAGTGCACAGAAAGGTTATGAACAGTCAGTAAGGGAGCAGAGATTAGATCCCATGGGTTGTTAGGCACTAGTAGAGTGCATTTGCCTAAGGCTATTCTGTGTAGGAAAGGCTGTGTTGTGCATGACATTTTGCTAGTTGGGCAGGAACACAACAGGATATCTGACAGGAATATGACAGCACGGTCTTTATATGGCTCAGCAATCTTCACACGGATCAATGAAGAAGCACTGGTCCAACTCAGAATGAAAAAAAAGCCAAAAAAAATTTTCTTTCTAAGATTCTTTAAATCCACACAGAGCTACATACTCTATTTTCAAACTCTTCCATGGCCCTTGAGGCTCATATTGCAGACAGGCTAAAAGCTGGCCCTAGTGTTTTGCTTCCTACCCAGTAGGAAGGATAAGCACAACCTCAACCCATGGCCAAACAGCTCAGGGATTCTCAGAAAAAGATGATCTGGTGGGTGAAGAAAATGGACAGGGAGAGCAGCCCTCAGCTGGCTGCCCCACAGATCAGCTCTGCTGCAGCCAACTATGAGCAGCTTCCTTCAGCATCCGCAGCAGAGTGCTGACATACCCAGACTGTAGCACCCCTCTGAGCTCTCTACAGCAGAAGAGACTATGCTGAAAAAATATTTATCATTCTGTGGGTGGCTACACGTGCCAGTAGGGCTTCCAAAGACAGTCACACTTGCTTAATCAAGGTCAGAGTTCCCGAAACAATTCGTATTACATATTCAGCAAATGCAATGCTTTTCTGTCCAAACTAGCCAAACACTGCCACTGGTATTTCCTCTTGCACTGTTTAACTTTTCACCTGAAAGCATAAGGCATCGCTTGCGTGGTCTGATCAGAAGATGGCACACCTTACGCCAAGGTGCAAGTGTTGAAGGTAAAACACACAGAGATCCAGGAGGTTCTGCCACTCTCTCAGGTATTTCTTCAAATAGAGGCAGTAGGACCCAAAGACACCAAAACTGAAAGCACAGCTCATGGGTCTTTGCTCTGGCTGCAAAACCAGAGCATTCCTCCAACCTGGTCCCCTTGGGGGGGACTGTGAATGTGCAAGTGGCACCACCATGACAGTCCCTGCTCTAAATGAAGATTATCTGCCCACCATGGGCTCCAAACAAGTGTAACGTTCAGCAATAAGGTGACCTGCAGTAGCTTAGAAGTGAAATGCCACCAATTAAATGAAACTCTGGGTGGCCCATTTAACCTCTCATTAGGAAAAGCAGAGCATCCTTGAAAATTTGGTTTGATTAAGTTAATTAAAATTAATTGCAGCATTTTTATGATTCAAACACAGGAAAATGTATTGTTACATAAGTCAGAGATCTTGCAACTCCTGTCTTTTGGCCTAAGCTTACAAGGGATGATGATGTTGGTCTTCAAGATGTCAGTCCTCATTTTGGGTACTTAAACTTGTTACAATATGGAGAAATCCTAAAATAAGAACCAAATGCAGCTGGCACTCAGAATTCTACATTAGAAAGGTTTGGCAACATTCTTGACAACTATTTTATTTATAAATTTATTTAAAATCAACAGGGTTCAATATTGCACGTCAAACCTGAAATCTGCCTATTGAAAGACTTGAGAACAACTTCTATAAGTCAAAAGGCTTCCCTCAGGCTTTTAAATGAGTTCTGGTTTTGGGGGAAGAGTTAAACAACAAAATAGGGTTTAATTTGATTTTTTTTTTTAATAAAACTTAATGAAGGTTCAGATAACAAGAAATAAAAGACACTGGTTTGGCCAGAAGCAACTTTTGCTTGTGATGAATTTTCATTCAAAAGAATTAAATCCATTTCAGTTGACTCAAATCAAACTTTTACAGGGAGACACTAAATGGAGGAGTCAGGAGATCTTTGGTGCATTTAAACTGTCAGCATTGCTATCTACTTCATTTCCTATATAAAAAAAGGAAAAAGGAAAAAAGTTATTAAAACAACAAAGAGACTGAGCAAAACTGGACAGTCCCCAGGGATACCAGCAGAGACTGCTGGGACACAGCCTGAGGCCAATCCCCACTACAGCATGTGGAGAGCCCTGGACCGCACAGCAACCAAAACCCGTCCTTAAAAAAAATTCCTGCGCCATCTTGGACACCCATGGCTGCACCCAGCCACTGCTGCAGGCAAAGGTTGGACCCCACCACCCACCAGTCCCTCTGCTTTTCCCGGGCCACGGGCCCACGGGAACATCAGCGTCATGAGAAACCAGCCAGCTCAGACAACCCGTGGAGCAAGCACAGCCACGTCCCACAGCTTCCCCTCAGGAACACATGAGAGTGGGGCACACAGCCCTTTACTTCTTTAAAGACCATGCACTTTGCGCAACAGAAACCACCTTACTCCACCGCTGCTCCCCGGCACGGAGGCTGATTTCCGCATCTGCAGCTACACCCCTGATCTTGCCCAAGAGCAGCTGCTCCATTTCTCCGCTACAGAGAGTGGTGGTTTATTTTGGCATGTTGTTCTTATTTTGTAAGAAGTATTTTGTATTTGTATAACCATATAATTTTGTAGCTGGAACTTTCCCTTCCTTACTTAGCAGGTGATGCCGTACAAGGGCAAACGGCAGTCGTCGGTTTGACATGTTGAGGCTCACCGGCTCTTTGCTAGGGAACAGTCTGTTTCCAAGGTCTAGACCAGAGGAAGACCCTCGCAGCAATGTTAACTAAAGCCTCACTAAACAACAATGCAGAAAAAAACCCCAATCTTCTGTGGGTTACAACGGCATCTCAGGTACCTGCTTAGCCTCTGGGCTTTTTCGGGCTCACAGGCATGGAGCTAAGTCTTTCTGGTTCCCTCTGCTTTAAAAAAAAAAAAAAAAAAGCCATATTTACAGGCAGCCTGCAGCACACAGTGATGCTGAGGCTACTTCAGCTGATAAAAAGTTTTTAAGTGCATGAACATAGAGGCAGGCAAAGAGGTGGCAGATATCTATGGAGAAAGTACGAAGACAAGGAAACAAATCATGCCCAGTTTTGAGAGCTAAAGCCACGTCAAAACTCAATCCAGGAACAAACCTAAAGTGTCCTGCAGTCCCAGTGGGAACAACCACCAGCAAGAGATGTCTGTTCAGATAAATCAGGAGAAAATGTTCTCTTCACAGGTCTCTGCTCTATTCACCCAGGACATGGTTCAGGCTCTTCTTAGGAGAGGCCATAGTTACAGATCTCTGAGTTGCAGGCAACAGAAAGGCACACGAACTTGGTGCTGTGACTCAGCCCATGCCAGCAAGAGCCCTGAGTCATGCCACTCTCACCCACACCTGACCTTCCCCAGGAGTCAACAGTTCCAGAGCCAGTTATGGCACTGCAGGCTCACTCTGTTTCCAGTTTCTTCAAGTAAGAGGACAGTTTCGATAAAATCAAATAAGCCTTCACCTGACACTAGTTTCTTTCATCATAGCTTTCAAACAATACTCAGTTCAAAACAGTCTCATTTGTACTTGTTGCATAAAGCCATGTATTTTACCTACATGTCACTGTGCTATAGTGCAGATACAATTGCACCCAAGGCACATCAAGGAATCTCAGTTTCTGTCCAGTGCACAGATGTTGGAGACTAAGCAGACATTATCGCTGCAAAAACACATTAGATCAGTTGACAAAGGAATGACTTAAATCACTCAAAGACCAAGGGGGAGAGTGACAGTCTTTCTAAATTTACATTTTTTACTCTTTAGCAGGAAACGAAACAAAATCTACATTAAGGACGCGATTGAGATTTACAAAGTGTAAGCACTTGGAGTTACAAACTGCCAGAATTTCAGATGTCAGTGTAATCTCAGTTCAACACTCTTGTGAATGCGCACTACGAGACAGGTTTTACTTATTCGTATCACCCACCAATGAATGCAGGCACCTCATGAGTGGAAAGCCGAGCTGCATTACCATAACACATTGACAGAAGTTTAGGAAGGGGAGAGAGGAGAAGAAAAAAACACCACTGAAAATAAACTGGGTAACATAATACTAGAAAGTAACAAACTGAAAATGCATGAGGAGTTACTAGCACAATAGCCCATACCAGACAGACACAGTTAGAAGTCACACTTCTGCAGCCTACTAAGAGCAATCTTTAGTAGCCAAAAGTAGAGTGGACCTTGGATATTTTTATTGAGACTTTTTGTATGCCTAAAATAAAAACAACCCCAAAAAAATCCAACCAGCAATATTTCCAGCATCATTGCCCCCTAAATCTCAAGGAGCATTTCTGTCTGAGCACATACTTCAAAGTAAATTACTTCACAGATAAAGAACCATATTCAAAGCTGAGCAAAAATGTAAGTAGCCCACAAGTATTTCCTATACAACTGCTTATCTTCATTTTGGCCATCTACATTGATGCTGATTTGTTCAGAAGTAAAAAAAGGACATGCTATACATTGCTGAAGCTCCAGACAAAACAATGTTCAATTATTTAATATATTGTCCATCTAGTATGGCATTGCTTTTTACTCTAGGACTGAGAAACAGAACCTTTTCCCTAATTAGAACTGTAGCTTGGTTTAATTTCTAGGGCCACTCCTGGACATCCTTCTAAAAGATATTCATGTATATGGCTGGTCTCAGACATGACTGAGTACAGGCATGGTGGAAGGAAAAGTCCTGAACCGACCAAAAAAAATAGAGTATGTCTCTAGGGAATAACTGTGTATTCTTGGAACAGACAAATTAAACACAAATGTGAAAATGCCATTTCAGGCTTTTTTTATTACATATTTTCTGTGTAACTAAAAAGAAAAATCCTACAAGATGCAGAGGTAAAATAGATTCTGTGGAGTTGCCCAGAAATGCACCCTCATTAAATGTCATTTTAAGTAGTGCTAGCTCTGCCAGCTCAAAGCGTTTAAGCACCATCATGACTTTTCAAGCCCTGAGAATCTTGTTATTTGCCTTATGGCTTTTTCACACATTAAATGCAATCAGATCACAATTTAAGCATGACTCCATAACCATCTCGGTAATATTGAGACTCAATATCATTTCAGCAGAAACTTAAGAGTCAAAAATGCAGAAAAGCAAAGGATTTTAATGTAACTATGATTTTATGGACCAGGGGGTGTGAACACAAAATATTGTAGGATAATTTAAAATTACAGGAGCTGAAAGTGCTTAGGCAACCTTGAGAAGTTTATTGCATTTTCTAGAATGTATTGAATCAAGCTCATATACCTTCAAGGGCAAGAGTATCACAATTTTCATCAAGGGGTGCTGCTGTCACCTAATCATCAAGATCTTGGTTTAGGTCTATTTCTTTCCCACAATTGTAGCTCACACATCTTTTTGTTTACTTCCCTCCTCCAGCACTACAGCCATTCAGATATTAAGAGGGGCTTCCTAACTCGCACTCCCTCTGCTGACTCTCCAGTGGTGCAGTGCATTTCTTTTCTTTTTTTTCTTTTTTTTTTAAATTTTTTAAAATTTTATGTTTAATGGTCTCTACACAGCACTCTTCATTATAAAAGCATCCTGGCATACTCACACATGTTTTTCAAGCTGAAAATGAGAATACAACACACTCATCTTTACGAGTCTCCAGTCAGGTAGGTCTGTGGATTTTTTTGGTGACTTGATGCAACTGGACAGTGTCACTGATTTGTCTCTGTTTAATTATGTGTTCTGAGCAAACCAGAGACCATTCACAGTTCCTGTAGTATCAGCATAATGTATAAAAGCAGACAGCTGCTTGTTCTTCCCAGAGACCTTGATATCATCAGTAGCCCTGGATTGCACACACCACAGCCTTGTTATATATACATGGTGTTGCACAAGTGCTTGACCTAATATTATACTGATGAGCTCACTCTGTATCTAAAAGATGCTGTAGAGAAGGAGAGGATGAGAGGAGACTTTGGATTTTGTGCCTAACATGCTTGCAGGGTTGTGGGCTTTGTGGACCTCAAATTCAGGTATGGAAGAGGACCAGGAGGTCACCTGCTCCATCTTTCTTCACATGGTATGTGTGCATATATATAGGTAAGTATAGATATAAAGGCATGCATATAGACAGTCAACGTTCAGCAAGATCCTTTGTCTTCCCCAGTTTACCATCCCAGATCCCACCTTCTTAGGTGGTTGTAGTGAGGTCTTGAAAGAAATGCAGCACCTGGAGTTCTTTTCTTTTCTGATATACACCCCAAACCTCTACCACTTTATGGTGCAACACCTCTCCTTGCTACACTCCTCCTATACCACACTGGTCACAGCCTCTCCACTTGGTCACCAGGCTTGTGCCACTCTTGTTTACTTGTGGCCACAGTCTAACCTCTCCTCATAACTTCCACCCATTCTGAATTTAACCTGTTCAAATTATTATATCTTTCTGTTTTCAACCTCCTTCCCCCCCAAGTTAATTTACAATTAAAATCATAATTTGACATTGCACCATAAATTCAGCATTTCAGTGAACAAAGGAATCACCCAGTACTTTACAAAACATGCACAGGCCCATTCCTTAGTACAACAAAATTCTGATTCAGTAAGTGCTGTCAAGAGGATTTTATAAGAAGCTGAGCCAATATCAGGGAAAGAAAAGAGATTTTTTTTTTTCTTAGTAACATACCATGAACATTTGTTAAAATTGAAAGGCAAATTTCTGATTAACCAGATTTATGACCTCTTTAACGTTCAAGCATTTGCAAAAAGTGAGTGCAAAGTTCTGCGCTCATGAATATTCTCCTACATCACATGAGCAAACTGTCGCCCAAGGTAAATTCCAAATTGTTTGTGTTTGTAAAATCGGGAATGCTAATTAGTTATATAAGTCATAATGTATTGTTTCTGTTCCTTAACTTGATGACAAAACTACTTAACACGTCTTAAATTGCTAAGTGTGAAAATTACCGATATACAATTTATCACTCATTTTGGATTGGTTAATTACACAAGTTCCCACACAGATTGCCTATGGCATATTTGTCTAATGATCTAATTATTCCCTGAAGAAATTAGTGAATAACTTTACATGACAAACCTGACAATTTCACAATCTGCTCCTGGACAATTTGTAAATAGATAAGTTTGATGATATTTTGATTTTTATCTATTGGTGAACTAGTCAATCAGAATTGCGGGTCTTCATCACCTCCAGAAAAATCAGACTGTTTTTATTTAAAATAACTATTTCTCCCACAGGCAAACTGGGTCTGCCCCAAGCATTACACATTTGTCTGTTTGTTAAATGGGTTGAGAATATGATTAAAGTAAATGGAAAATAACCTACATAGTGTGCTTTAGAGAGCCAATGTCTATGGTTCTCTTTGGAGAAAGCTAAGCAGTGTGTGCAAAAATAATGTATCTAGAGACTCAAGAGGACTGTACAGAGGTCAGCTGGAGTCTCTCTGCCTAGAAACTCTGTCCACTACAACTTCTACAAGTGGGATTTTCAGGTCCCAGACCAGCAAAGAACTGAGCATCAGTGTAATTTGCAAACTGCAACAGACCCAAATCCTTGTGCTCTCAGAGCCCAGCCATACCAAGGTTGACGCCTGGTATCGGGAGCCGTATTCAGCACTGGTGGAGCACTATGATGCTCACTGTGGCTCTGCAATGCAAGTTGTTGCACAAAGGGGTCCTGTAAAACCTTCCAAAAACTGATCCCTTCCGCCTTGGATGGACTGGGCTGAGTCAGTGTTACTGCCACCACATCTACTTGGAGCTACCAGCACAGGACAGCCTTGCTACTACAGTCAGCTTACCAAGAAGGTATCTAGACCCTTAAAGACACTGAGGCTGCATTTCTTACAGTGTTACAAATGAACATCTTAAGAGGGACTTATGAAAGTCGGTGGCAATTCAAAAATCTTCAGGGAAGGACAAGGGCTATTTTATAATGGTCACAAAAAAAAAAAACCCAAAACCCAAAATGACCCCGTGAAAGAAGCACTGAGGCTTCTTTGTAGCACAAACAAACCATAGACCACATCAACTGCAAAAGGACATGAAAAACTGGCCTTTTGAAGCAAAACAAGCCTGGTTTGCTTGCTATAGCTAGAAAGAGAGTGGTTTTCCCTGAGTTAGCACTGGAGCACTGACTTTGCATATAAAACCTATTTTTACTGAATACCATACACTTTACATAACAAAGTCTGACAACAGTCCATTTCAGTGGCTAGGGGCATAAACAGCTGGCAATGGAATACACATCTAGACACGTAATCTCTAGTCTACGTTATCTTCACTGTACTAAATATATGAAAAATGGTGTCAAAATACTAAAGGTCACCCTGAAATAAATCAGGGAAAGCATATCCTACCCATATGTAGCCCTGCTCAGTCACGGAACAGATCCTGGCAGTCACCACCACTGCATGGAAGTTGTGCATCTTGAGAGTGGAAAAGAAGGATCACACCTGTGTCCCAAGGGGCTGTGATCCCTTACCTGTTGTCTCCTGGGACCTTGTGAGAAGGGGATCATTCAATTAGAAGGAAAAGCAATAGCTGACAATCTTATTAGAGAAAGATCTCAGAAAAGCCATGGTGACAAAAGGGTGACCTCATGGAGCTCTTGGATGCAAAGAGAAGAGAAGTAGCTATGCTGCTTTCTCATTGCAATAGTGCTGCTAACCATAAAATAGCAGAAAGTAACTCACAGGCTAATTCCAGCTTGGCAGGAAGGTTAAATATTTTGCTGTGTGTAAGTGCTTGTCAATTTTTTAACTAAATTTTGGATTAGAAAGAAAAACATGCTATCAGAACCTGCATCTTTAAGGACTGAAACCCCGGGGGAGGAGAAGGCTGGAAAGCCTTGTTGTTATGCACTGCCAGTTGGAACCAGACCCAGATTAAAGCAGATTTCTCACAAGAATGTGAAGCATTGAGTGATGGCTGAATACCACATGTATCGCACCTTCACCACCAGATCCTTGCTTCTGTCAGTACCTCCACGGGCTACCACGCTGCAGTCCCCACTGCAACCAGCGCCATTAGAAACCGAAAAATCACTCGAACGCACCAGACAAGTCACTCAGCTGCACTTACCACGTGGTTATGCAAAGGCCCTCTCTCTCTTCCAATTTCAACACTTCATCTTTCATACTGAAAACAGAGTCCAAGCCCTAACGTTCCTGTATGTACAACACCTACTTTCTTCCGCGCTATCAAACCCGCCTGGCAGATCAATCACAAAAGACACATTCTATTCTTCAGCTCAGCACTCCACTCTGCTCACACGAACAGGTAGCACTCAGGCAGCAGCAGATTTCTCAGAGCACATCCAGCTGTGCATGACATAGCTCTGTTTTTATAAGAAGGATCAGATAAAACAGGAGAAAAAAAAAGATGCATCGTATATTCTTAGTTGGAAGAGACCCACAAGGATCATCAAGTCCACCTCTTAAGTAAATGGCCCATACAGGGATTGAACCCACAACCTTGGTGATGGTAGCACCATGCTCTAACCAACTGAGCTAATCTCAGGGGTGAGACATTAAACCACAAGTGAACCAGCAAAGGGATGTGCTCGCTCACATCAGCAAAAGCTAAGGATAAGGCGCTAACAGAACCTAACAGCAAACACTTCTGAGTGGCATGAAGTCCATTTCCAATGCACAGGAGGACAACACAGCCTCTGCTACCAGTCCTTCGTCTGATACAGTTATCCACAGTGATGGGCCAGGGGCTTAAGAGAGAAGTGACAATTCTTTTGAAGACCAAATTTGTAATATCAGCATCTGCAGCTTTGATCTAATGAAAACCTTCACGGCTGTGGCAGGCAGAGCACGCTGCTTGCACCACGCACAGGTGTACTGTGAAAAATGGAGTCACCTTCACCCGAAAAGTACTGTACCCCCAGGAGATCAGGCAGACAGCTGTTTCCAATATTGATATATTGGTCTTGAAAAGATAGCAAATTATATGAGGATAGGGCACTTACCCATCCTAAGGGAGTTTGTTGACTTTGATTGACTAAAGTGAGATGAATCAAACAGTATTGAGAATTATATATTAATTATGTGCATTCAACACTGCAGATAATTTAAAAAAAATAGCCATAATGCTCCCAGATGCAAAAAAAAAAAAAAAAAGCTGCAACTTTACCTTCTCATATAATAGCACATGAAGCACGTCTGCAAGCCAGAAAACAGGAAAGTAGTTAATGCTTTCTGCATTAATGCAGCACACAGTTACCCACTAGAACTCTCTGCTACAAGACATTATCTTCCAATTGCTTGGCTGCCATTGGATGGAAGGTTTTAAAATGGAAACTGATTGTTGGGGCTACAAAGACCCAACTGGTTCATGTCTGTTGCCCCCTCAAAGGCTTTTTTTTAACTGGGTCTTGCTCCAAATGGGAAGCTGCAACAAGTGGACCTACAGTTTTAGTCATCACAGCAATTGCATTTATGAGTTTCTGTTACTCTGCATTGAAATAGTATCTCTGTAAAAAAACCCAAAGTGCATTAAAAAAAGATATCTTGGAATAAGATCTCAATGCAAACATCTTAGTCTCTTTCTAGCTAATTCAACAGTTACCTATAGCATATACGAGTATTTCTAACCACATGGTTATTTTCATAATTGCAAAGGTTGGAAGTTTAATTAGACAATCAGAAGGAAGCCCTCAAGCCAGCCCATTTTCTTAAACAGCTTTACCTAGGCAATGGGAGCAGCATTGTGTAATGCGGCGATTTACTCTGAATAGCATAATGCTTCCTTATCTTTTTTGCCCGATTAATTTCCTGACTGAAGTAGCACAAAAAACCAAGCTGGTTAGACAACATGTGTCAGGAGCCACGTGTCCTGTTCAAATTGAAATGGAGAGACGGAACTGAGAGAGACCAGGTCTCTTCCCCTTTCCTTGCACATCTGTTCCAGGTACACTGCTCTTCCACCATGACACCACCAAGACCATCTTCAGACCATAGCTCCGGCAAGCCCTGACTATGTGTGATAGATTTTTTTGCGAGGGGGGGAGGGGTTAAAAGTTTGTGGTCCTCAGGGACATGGAGTGTGGCTCAAAAACAGAAATGCAGTGGAACTGGGTTTTGTGATGCAATTCCACAAAGCCTTGATGGCCTCACAAGAACCGCTGGTGCAACGAGAAGACCATCACATCAGACCCTGGGCTGCCTCCCTTCACCACTTGCTTCTCAGCTTTAGTTGCCTCCCTCCCTAAACACACCTGCATGCAGGTACATGCTCACCCCTTTTCAGGAATTTCACTATTGTTTTCAGGATGGAAAAGAGAAAAAAAGCCAACCTGAACTCTGCCAGGGCCTCCCGAGCAGAGCAAGGACGGATGAGGGCTGCACCGCTGAGGAGGAGCGGCGAGCCCCAAGTGACACAACCCCCCTGGCCCAGCACCGCGGCCTAACCACGGCCCGGGGAGAGCGAGCGGGCCCGGCCCGAAGGCTCCGGACCGCCCCCGGTCCCTGCCGGCCTCCCCGCGGACAGCAGCCCACGGCTGACTCCCGGCAAGCCACAGCCGCGCTGTGTGTGCCTCCCTGCCGCGGAGCATAAACAGAAGCAGCTGGGCCCCGCTCGGTTCCGTCCCACATGTCGCCTCGCCACGGGCACCCACGCGCCGCGCGGGCCCGGTACACCGGCGGCGGTGCTCGCCACGCACGTGAGCGAGGTGCAAACGACAGCCCGAGCGCTGCCACAGCCCCCGCCCGCCTCGNCAGCCTCCCTTGCAGGGGGCTTGTTTCCCCCTAAGCGGCGAGCCATCGTACCCCCTTCCCCTCTCACACCAGCTCGGTAGCAGAGCTCACTTTCTGCCCTCATTACCTGTTTTGCTCCCTCTGGAGTCCCCCATTTCCCAGGGAATTTCCAGCAACAGTGTTTAACCTCAACGTTTAAAATCCCTGGTGGCAGAGCCTGATTTTCAGTGCACAGAAGTTTGCCCGACCGCAGCCCTGTGCACCAGGCTGCCCTGCATCCCTAACTCGAGAGGGTCCCCGTGAGGGTCTCTGCCCCAGAAGGTCCCAGCAAACGCAGCTTCAGGGCTGAATTCAGTAGGGTTTCACATCTTTTTCTTTTGCGGAGGTGATACTACATTGCCAGCTACGCTTTTTTACCATATGCAACACCAACACACTGGCAGTTAACAAGCTACAACACAGAACCACTTGGCAACACAGAGAAAATGGGCAGAAAATCCCCAAGCAAGACGGAAGGGGAAAAAAAATTGCGATGAATTGACGGCATTAAGCAAGCAAGAGAGAACTGAAGTAAAGAGGAGGCTGCCAGGGAGCAAAGGTGCCCTCCCAGGCCTGTGCACAGCACCAAGTGGGGAACCCCAGCAGGGGAAGCAGCCACTGCTTCACCATCAGAGACATAAAGAACTTGAATAGTTTCTGGAGAGCAACAGAGGTGAGAAACCAAACCAATCTTAATGTCAGTTCCCCTTCTTGAAGTCAACTGATGTGGTTGCCTGCCATAGCTAGGGATTCAGGAATGCACGAGGTGCCACCCAGTCCCACAGGACCTCTGAATTTCACTGTCCCATATGTTAATTAGAGTACAAGCATTATTAATTGGTAAAAATTGTGGTGTGACTGTACCAAAAGCATCTGCTCTGGGCAGCAATGCCCTGGAAGACAGGGGCTCAGGCAACCTGACTCCACGTTGGAGAGCATGTTGGGCCGATGAAGATGAACTCAGGCAGTGGTGGATTCAGGGTGGGGAAACAGAGTTTTGTTCCTGTTGCAGGAATGAAGTTTGGAGCTGTCTTCACTTGTAACACCACATAATTCTAGGTGGCTGCAGATTTATTACTGTATTTTCCGAAATTTGGAAGCCTTCCACTTTTGACCACATAAAAGAAAGAAACATTTTCCTTTTCTCAGTATGACCTCCATTTTCTATTCTGAGACAAAATCCATTATAGCAATGCCTGGAAAAGCTACACATCTAATCATTTTCCCTGAGAATTCGTCTGAATTTTGAGATGGGTTTAGCTTGGCCAGAGCTTTTCCACCCCCCAGCAAGAGAAACTGCCTTTGCAATTCTCAGTTTTTAAAAGATAATGATGGCTGTGTTCACTGCAGCATTTTTCCTGTTATCAGTTTGATTTGCAATCACATCTGAAGGCCTATACCATTAATTATTTGCCAGTTAAGCAGTGCTTGCATGGAGGCTGTGTATTTTACACCTTGACAGCTATTACAGGCAGAAGGTAACTGGAGCTTTGACTTAAATGCAAATTATCAAACACCGAACAGTCTGAAGCAGAGACCCAAGCTGACTTGGACAGAAGACACAACAGAGATAAATTTGCTGCTGACGTTTTATCTTGGATGGGAGTAACAATGGTAAAGACAAAATCAAATGTCCATATCTTCCTTGCTCTTTAACAGCAGACTTCTTAATCCTTCCTGAAGACACCCAGAAAAATTTATGTCGTGGAACAAGTATTGGAAAAGATAGGTGCCCTCTGTTACAACTAATATGATTAATATCCTTGCATAATCTTTTTTCTTAGGGAGAAGAGAGAGTGATCTCACTACTCCAATCACATTGCATTATTATGTACCTTGGAAACAGAAACGCAGGTATTAAAAAAAGTGAAAATGAGAATTTATTATTTACTACAGGTCTGTGCCTCAAATTCTTTTCAGTTCAGGATCCCCAGAGTATCCCATGGGTACTGTCCATAAGCACATTTAGGACCCAAGACGTTCTTCTCCACCCCAGCAAAGACAGAGCAGTTGGACTATTTGTTCTGCTGCAGTTAAACCCTTTAACAAGCATGGTGTCACTGCACTCAGCCAAGCACTGGGAAATGTTTCATTTTTCACTTTTTTCCAAAAGTGAAGTAGAAAAGGTCTTTAAATCATTTAGTAGATTCCCTTCGCTTGTTTCATTTACTTCAGATATAATATGTGCAGATTTAGTTATTTCATCAGTGACATAAAGCCTATTATCTATTGGATTTCAAGTCTGAGGTAACTCCCAGCAACCAAATACATGATTTAATAATAATTCTGTCATCAAGTGAAATCTTTCCCTGAGATAGATAATGAAAGCAGCCTGCCCACATAGCAAGATACTTATTTTTTCTCAGAGGCTTTTCAGCAGGGTCAGACCTGAAAATGGTTAATCACATTCTGTTTATTTCACCTAAAGTTTTGAGCAAGACTGATTATAGCAGAGGACTCTGTCCAGCTTGCTGCTCTTGCCCGTGCAGGATCATGGAACAGTGTTTCTGTAATCCCCACCTAGAGAACAACATGAAAATATCAGCTTTTCCCAAAATGAGTAGCAGGAGTTGTTGACCAGATTATAAAGATTTTAATATTCATAAAACCAGAATGTCAAAGAAGAACATCTTGTATGAGAATTAATGTTTCCAAGTCATAATCGTCATTCTCCAAATGCATGCAATGCTGCTAGGAAAAGTCTTGCTCTCTCTCCTTCTGACATGTGGAAGTTTAATTAAGCACCCACCAAAGACTGGGAATTACCTGCTGGAATTGTTCACCTGTTCTTTTTTTATTCTTGTCTATGTTGGCCAGCAAGACAAACCAATTTTGATTTCCATATCTTTTATTTGTACATTATTCAATGAGGCACGGGCTGATTCCACATTAAAAATAACTATACTTTGTCACCATCATAAACTGCACTGGCCAAACCATAACGTGCTGCTGATTAAGGCTGTGCAAATGGAGCATCCCCTAAAGCAAGAAGAATGGGCACCTGTGCTCATGGGAACAGAGGGAGCAGCCAAAGTCTGACAACTCAGTGGCTCTGATGACCCTGCAGAGGATTATTGGCTCTTCACCTTGCAGTGAAAAGGTCTGAGCCTCTACAGCCTGCAAGGGAGGAAGAAAAAGCATTTCAAAGATCCCAGTGATGTTTCTAGCCGTGGTTTTCCACACTGTGGGGAGAGGAAAGGAAAGAATGGCAGGGAAATGTATCAATTTATAGGTTAACAGTGTGTAAGGGGAGGTGGCAGAGGATGGATCCAAGCTCTTTGCGGTGGTGCCAAGCAGTAGGACAAGGAGCAATGGGTAGAAACTGATGCACAGGAAGTTCCACCTGAGTAAAAGAACTTCTTTACTGTGCAGTGACCGAGCACTGGAACAGGTTGCCCAGAGAGGCTGTGGAGTTCCCCTCCCTGAAGATATGCAAGAACTGTCTGGACCCAGTCCTGTGCCATGTGCTCTGGGATGGCCCTGCTTGAGCAGGGAGGTCACACCGGGTGACCCTCTGAGCTCCCTCCAACCTCTCCCATTCTGTGAAAGCTCATTTCCCCAACACTATGATATAAATACTTCACCCCTAACCTTCTGCACACCAAGGGCTAGAGAGAGCCTTCTCTTGGCTCCCCTCATCTGCAGTTCTTACAGTAGGATATTGTATGACAAAGACCAAAACATTACCACCCTATGCCGCTGTGCTCTGCATCTGCCCCTCTTGCTCTGATTTTCCTACCATAAGCAGTGGGCTTGTGGTCTATGTGCTCAATTAGAAGAGCAGAAACTAGAGTTCAGTTTCCACTCTAACATACATCTTTTGTTTATAACTAAAAGCTGCACTAATTTAAGTTGAAATTATTTTTTAAACTCTGGCAAGAGGTTTTGTACAGATTCGTATTTCTATTTATACGAAGCTTTTTCAGGTGCAGTTCAAGCTTGGGATAAAAACTTGAAATAAACCTTATTTACACTGCAGTAGATTGCATTTGCAGATTTCACATCTGAATCCATTTGATTCATATTGAATCTATTTAATCTGCATTTTTAGTATGCATTCCTTGCTTTCTATGCCTCTAAGTGTTAAGCTCTGTCCTATTCATACAAAGAATTTCACATATTCATGCTAAAACAAGAAATGCCGGTTGAGGATTTACAACTCTTCCCCAAATTCTGCCATAAAACAAATAGTGAAAATCATTACCAAATACATGGAACTATTTCTTTGCCTATTTTCCAACAATGTCTTTTGAAATACTTTACAGTCCATACAAAAGCTGTATGTAAAAATCTAGGGAGAAAAAAAAATACAAGACACAAAATATTTGTTTTAATTTAGTCATAAGCTGTGCTTTCTACTTTAACTCAATTTTTTTTGTCTGGTTACACCTCCATTGCATCCCTTTCCTTAGGTGCTGGTGACCTGCACCACATATTCTCTAAAGACCTCCTGCTCACATTATTGTGACTGGGATTTTAATTTTTGTCCCTGTAGTTGCTCTTTTGCTTTGCCATTATTTCTAGGGCCAGCTTTACTCCTCCAAGATATATGAACCTTACTTCCCACACTTTCATCACTTTTCCTTTTAGTTTTTGACACTACTTCAACCTTGCCTCCATGCGTATCTTTCCATGCCATGCATCATTTTTTTCTCCTCAAAAAAAGCAAGCAAAGATGCAGTATGGTTTCATCATCTTGCAACACTCTCCTCACTCTGGTAGTCTAAAAGGTAGAAGTTTGAGGCTTGGAGCACCTTTCCTAAGGAAGCGTGAGTTTCAGTCTTCCTGTCCTCAGCCTTGAGCAGTCATCAACACCTGCACAAAAGCAGATCTGTGTTTTCTTCTGACAGCCTTGCCCTCCCACAGTCCCCATGACACTAGACCTCTTTAACAGCTTCCAATTCATTATCCCCTTCTTTCTACCCTGCCTCTCCACAGTACCAGTTTCTAAGAAGGATTGCCTGGGCCTTCAATGCCTCTCCTCGTGTGCCTGGGTGTATAGGTACACCCAGGCCTACCAAGGCAGCTTCTCCAGCAGCCCCTGCCTGGTTCAGCAGAGAAGTGTCAGCTCTGGCTGGCTTGTCTTTACGTGCAAAGAACCTTAGCATGGGTAGAAATACCCTTTTAGCCTTCTCTGAAGTGATTCTTGCAAACGCCCACATTTTCGGTCATCCCTTCTGTCTGATCCATCGGCCTTAAGCTAGGCCTTAACTTCATCATCCTAAGTCCTCCTATTCACACTAAGTAGTGCTTGCAGGTTCTTCCCAAGGGATCTGACATACAGCCCTCCCTGAGCCTCTGCACAAGTGTAGCATGTCAGTCAGATAAATGTGTGCCACTGTGTGTGTCACTGCTTTGTGCAGCTTTGATCCACTGGCGTTCTACAGGATTCTGCTGCGAAGATCAATCGACCATTAACCACATTTTTTTCATAAGCTCTTTGGGGAGGCACCATATTTTGTTGTCTGCCTGTGTAATGCCTGGAGCAATAAGGTCCCTTCACACCACAGCAATGTCGATAATATATACTCCCAACTGTGCTAGGTGCTATACATAAATAGTGACACCTCATAGATTGGCACCACCACTTTTTGTCTGCTAGTCTAGGTAACAGATGATCACAAGACAGAAGAATAAGTGACCCTGCATTACATGGTTTCATGTCCCAAACACAGTTAAAATCAAGGAGAAAGGATGAGACACTACTAAAGGAGGAAATCTGAACCACAATAGAAAGTACAGTCATGATATCACCAAATTAATATCTAGAGTAATTTGAAATATTTCCCAATAAAACAGAGAATTAGTTAACCTGTAGAGTCTAGGCATCAAGATACAGCAGGCCACCCAAGATACAGAGTCAAAAGAAATGCTTTACATTTGGGCATATAGCAGCAACAGTAGCAGTCATGCAATATGAAAAAATTTGACCTTCAGTTTAGTATCACTGGGAGATCAATCATCGAGGTTGGAGTATCTACTCCTACCTACTTTCTCTTCTTGAGCCTCTCCACAATGGACTGTGGAAATAATGCAGATACATCTCTTTGCCTTATTGCAGAACAATGGTTTGGCTGCTTTGGGTTTTGCTGTGAAATAAACATTAATGAAGTGTACAACTAGAGGTGCCATCCCAGCAGCACACATGAGTACCCACAAATTAATGCTACCTTCTCAGTGATAGCACACTGTTTAGGGGTCAAACACAATCAAACCTCAGCCCTCTTACAGGTTCCTCTAACACAGCCTGTGCAGACCAGACACCAGGCTGCAGAGAGGCTCCGAGCTGTGCTCACTGCTGCACACACAGCCTGCGAGAGACCAGGAGCACTGCCAGTGTGCCCAGCATCACCTGCTGGAGGGACTGGCCAGCCTGCCTGAAACACAGCCAAGCAGCATGTACTAGCTGTTCCCAAGCTCCTCCCAAGCATGAGATCAACTTTTTAGTCTTACCCAATGAATAGATGTTTGCCAGAGGTTAAAATAAACATTTGCTGTGGTTTCTGTTAGCCTCAGACCAGGAGAATTGCCAGGGGCTACTGCCCAGTGTGGAAGCCCCTCTGCAGGGCCACCTCTCCTCCCATCTAATCTTTATTTCAGGGTGTTCTTCTTAGGGTCCTTCCTATTTTTGTGCTGCAGCTGTTCTTCCATGGTGCCTCTCACCCAAAAGCATTACATTGCAGTCAAAGACGCAGATACCAAAAAAACCTTCAATTCCATAGTTCCTATGCTTCGGGGCAGAGATTAAAAGCAAACTCTCCTGGTACCCAGCCCTTCTTAGCTGTCTGCATGGCACCTCCCAAGCTGTGCAGCAGACACAGAACTGGGATTAACTGTGTCACCAGAGTTACCACAGGTTAATTACATCAGCCCCCCTCCAGTCTGAGAAGCAGGTACATGACAGATCTCACACACTAGCAAATCCAGCTCCCCATCTCCAGCAGCCTGAGGTCTATAGAGGGTGTGACAGCACACCTCTGCCATCATCAGCTCATAGGGAGCATCCCTATGAGAAAGGGATCTGAGAAAATGCAATTCTCTGTTTGATGTCCTGATCACAGAAACAAAGCTTTCCCTCTTCTTCACATCACACTGGCCTTTCACTGTATGAGGGGAAAAAAAAAAATCTTATCTGAATTGAAGCAAATGCCAGTTGCAGGATGCTGCTTTCCTCAAAATACCCTTATAGCACACCTCTTTTAGGCAGGCAAAGATGTTTCACAAACACACAGAGGTCTTCTTCTAAACATATTACATCGTTAAAGAGGAATTACTCCAGCAGAGGCAAAACCAGTATAAAACAAGCACAAGTGGGGTACAAGAATCACACCCTTCATTTCATTTTATTCTGTGTAGCTTTTTTCCCCCCTTACATAAGCTTCAACACTCCAAGTTCAAGGCAAATGGTTGCAGTATTTCTACGTTATCCTCAGTAATGTGACAAGAGCAATTACAGAGTCCAGGGAAGCTAAGTAACACTGCTGAAACAGTGGGTGGTCTAAAGGCTTGAATAGCTCCTGTGCACTAACACTGCAGTGGAGTCCCCCAGACCCCCACTTTGTACCCTAGGCAATTCAACCATGCTCTACAACACTGGCCTTTTTGTCCGGGACATTCTGGCACCAGCATTGCTTAGCTGACTTGAGACATACCCAGGTTCTTTCAGGTGGTCTGCAAAGTTAACTCACCATTAAAAAGTTTGTCCTTGGTACCCACCACATCTCCTTCATTCTCCGTTTCTGTCGAAAGTTCTAGGCAGAAGCATGCTGAACATTTTGCAAGGAAAGTCTGCTCAGAGACAGCTATTCCAGGTGCACAGGCCTTTGCTGAGTACAGCATTATTTGGGGTATTCTCTAAAAAAAAAAAAAAATCTACTTTTACAGTAAAAGAGCCATTTGCCATGTGCAATGCGCTGAAATACTTTGCCACAGCAAAGTCTGGTCTAAACATGTTGTTGGCCAATAAAAGGGGGGAAACATGCTGCCAGTAAACATTTGCGTGGTATGTCTTTGAAGGCTTCAAGGCAGGCTAAGTGGAATAATTGTGAAGATGTATTATTTATAATACAACAAATCTTCCCCACAAGATATAGGTCTCCATTAACCTAGTACCCAACTGCTTTTAAGTGCATTTTTTAATGTGTTTACCCTGCTAAGGGAGTTATGTTTTATTATCTCCATTTTGCATTTGGGGAATTGAGGTACTGGGAGATTAATAGATTTGCTCGAGGTTACATAGCAAATCTCCAGCAAAGCACAAATGCAGACCAAGTGTCCCAGATTGTTCTTCTCCACTGGATGTATCCATCGATATGCCAGGACACATTAAAACATCAAAAGTCTCTTGTGAGGTGACTTTTTCCTTTGTAATAAAACAGGCCCATGTCATGCGAGCAAGCAACATTGTATTGGAGTCAACAGAAGTTCATCTATTTACACAAAAGCTGGAGCAAGGTCTGGAGCTTTTGTTGGAATATTCTCATTTTTCTAGCTATCCACTGCATTCAACTCAAATTCTCAAATACCTTTTCACTGATGAAACCTGCTGCATCTGACAAACTACCTCTTCAGTCATCAAGATTCACTGACAGCCTTTACATTTCACATACTACCATGTAAAGTCAGATGCTGCTTCATGTCTCCCTCAAGCCTAGTGGAGCTGCAAAGGGCTTCAGCTTTTTCAAGTCTGCCCATATAGTGAAAATGATGAATGTGGATATGGGACCCTTGCTATGGTACGGTGGTGTTATGGATTGTTTGGTTTGATTTTCATCTTGATTTATGGGAAGAAGTGGTGGAAGACAGAATCTTAACCTTTTACAGGACCTTGCACCAGCGAGCCTTTGGGGGAATGGTTTCATAGGATTCAGTAGAAGACCACCTTTCTCCCTACGTCCCCTTCACCAGCTCTCCACTAAATCAACCTCCCTGAAGATGAAATCTGTGCTGCTCTCCAGCCATGGTAGAGTTTGTGGAACTGGGAATTTCACAGAATCCTGCAACCCCCTCTCTCCTACTCCCTAAACACCAGCTCAGTACCCACTCCCAGTCCTCCTTGGGAGTAAAAGACCCCAACCAGTGCAAATACAAGGTTGTATCTTTCAAGTGGATGATGTTTCCATTAATTTCCAAGCTGCTGTTTAAATATAAGTCTAAATACAATTTAAATGAATAACAGGGCTGATAACAATGCAAGCAGAATACTTTGTGCCACGTGTGCCCTCGTCAGCACACAGATGTCATAAAGCATCCCTGTCCCATCATAAAAATGTAAAAGAATCAAGGGCTTTGCCTACAATATCTTGGCTGGGGAAGGCAGTTATAGGACCTTAATCACTGCCAAGACTAAAAAAATCCCTTTGGTGCAGCAAAGTGAGTTGCACCAATGGAGTTCTACAGAGAGCATGTAAGACTGGTGACCTGTTTCTCATCAGCATGGAGAGTGGGCCCACTTTAGGTCACAAAGTATCACTGGGAGAGCCCAGTAATTTTACTCCACAAGACATCACATCTAAATCAGCCTCATGACTAGAGCAAATGAGATTTAGTCCTCACTGCAGAGCTGCCACCAAAAAGCCTGCAAGCCAGTTTCATTTAGCAAATGGGCAGTACCTTCTCACAGCAGGGACAGATTTTATTTTCCATTTAAGATCAGGGACACACACAGGTAAACAACAGTAATGCACCTCCAGGCTGCTCGCTGCCTCAGCTCACTTTAAATAAAGCTACCCCAGGGAGAGGAGGTGGTTTTGAGGTGAGATACAAAATTGAGGAACTCGGATATCTTTATCCTTCTTCATGAAGGTAAGCACGACATGCAGAACATGATACTCCGCCTCCAGCACAGTCTGGGCTGCTCAAGACATGTTTGACATCCCCCGACAAAGATTTAAAGATTATTCAGTATCAAATGTTCACCAGTGTTTTGAACAGCTAAACAATGAATTTTCCCACTGCCTCTCCTGCTAATGATGAGCGAATAAAGAATCCCCTAGGGAATTTCCCTTCATCTGCTCACGAGTGCCACTTCGCTAGTCACATTTATCTGACAAATCTTACAGATGGCTTGGCACGAGCTTGCAACAAGCACACCATCTTTGGAGCTGGGATTGGCCGCCCGAGCCACGCGACGCTTTCTGTGGCAAACTGGGCAAGCCCACAGCAGAGCCCTGTACCAGCTACTGGAGAAATATCCTTAGGAAATCCACAGCTTCACCCCGCACTGCTTCAGCAGAAGACGCTGATGATGGCATTTCCGACACTGCAGCCGCCCCGTGAGGAATGGAGTGTCTTGGCACGGAAGAAGTTGTTTTCTGACCCAGACAGAAAGATATCCTGGAAAATGACTCCCATTGAGTCCTTTTCCTGCTGTTTTTGTGCTGAATGCCTTTCTGTTAAAGATGAATTTTCCCCATTAAAATAATGGGGAAGAGAATATAAAGACCCATCTGCAGACCACATTTTCAGAGGGGTTTTTGTTTGTTTTCCAACATTGCCTGTGAAACGTTGGTTGAGTCTTTCGAGCTCTTTCCAGATGTGTACTCTCCTCGTGCTATGTGCCCAACTCTAATTCTAGTTGGAAAGCTGTTTGACTCAGGCAAATGAATAGCAGGATTTTAAAACAGATACAAATAGTAAAACGAGGGCTTTGTACAATCCCATAGGTACTATAGATGGGACCGTCCAAACACAGATCCTTCTAATCCACCAAGAAAATGCCCTTAAGACCTGTTCAGAGTCAGACTTAAACCCATAAAATCCAGGAAATTCAGAGATAAGCCTGGATATCTGGACTGATATTCTGTCCTCAGTTCACCTTACTGGGTAAATGTTAATGAATGCATTTGTTTATTCCCTACAGTTCTATGCAGGGAATATCAACAATCTGATATTATGGGAGGAGGTGAAATTTTTTCTTCCGTATGTGTGTGTAGGAGTTGCTCAATATAATTTATTCTCTTTCACAATAAGACTATATAGCTCCTCCATCCTTTCAGAGCTACACAGGCTCTGTCTTGTAAAGTTTTGGAGAAGAAGCCTCAAAGGAAAATCAGTTAGTACAGGAAACAGGACCGATTTTCAGTACTCCACAATCTTGCCTTTCCATTCATGCTATGCAAGTATTCCAACATAAAGCATCATCCAGATGCATTTCATAGAGGATCTAAACCCAAACCTTCACAGGTGACATGAGACCAAGTTCACCAATCACAAATGGAGGAGAACTGGAGCACACAACACCTCTGGAGCGCTGACCCACATGTGCCTGCTGCAGCAGCCTGCAGGGCAGAGCTGCCTCATCAAGTACAAACAGAAGAATGGGCATACCAGTCCATCTAGCCCAGCATCAAGTCTCCTATAGCTGCCTCCTGGAGCAAGCCAGAAAGCAGCAGAAGCAAGGGAACCGCTTATGCCATTTCCCTCACATTTCTGCTAGCCTCCAGCTATTTTCAGATCAAGGTATTTCCTGTGCCAGATGTGGTTTCTAGCTACTTAGTAATCCTCCATGCATTTCTTTACACAAACTTGTCCAGTCATCCTTTGAACTCTAATAAGCTTTTAGCCTCCACAACCACCTTTGGCAGTGAATTCCTTGTGTCCACTACCAGTTGCATGGAGAACATATCCTTTTGTTTGCTTTGAGCCTGGCTGCTTCTAGTTTCATTTAATGACTATAATTTATACACTGACACAGAACAAACAATCCCTGCCCACCTTCTGACTTGAAGGATTCACTCCTACCCCACCAACATCTCATCTTCTTCAAGCTGACGAGTTTCACCCTAATCAAATTTTCCTCACACAGAAGGTTGTAGCAAATACAACTGAAGTATAAGCCAACTATTTTTCTTTCCTTCTGAGCTCCTTCTGAGTACATCCTTTTACTTCACACTTAGCAAACACTGTCTTTCCCATATTAGAGGGAAGTAGGTGACAGGTCTGTCATTACTTTTATAGGTAATCTGCAAAGTGGCAGAGAAGTAGACCAAACTCTCCAAGGCCTATTCTGACACGGGGGAATACAGTGCATTGAGCCTTACATAAACACTGAGCCTTAGCCCCAGTGACTTCACCAGACATTAGACAAAGTTCACTTGCAGTTTTTTAAAATTGCACATAGCAGTCACTATGTGATGGATACCATGACCAGTACATAATTCAGAACCCGCTTCAGTCACAGGACCATGTGTTTGAGCTCTAGGTGTGCTCTGAGCAACACGAGTCCCAAAGTCCTGATGCTCTCAGTCCAGAAACTACAACTGTGAATTCAGCTTCCAGCAGAAAACTTGAATGAAACCCATGGTCATTTTACCCACCCAAAGAGCATAGTACATTTTCACTACCATCATCTGTTCTTCTCTCCCGGTCCCCAAAAGACACAAAATATGAGCGAGTTTAGCCCAAGAAAAGATTTCTGCAGGATAAGAAGGCAGATGCGGCAGAGACTTTGTGAAGTCTGCTAAAGGTTTTGCTATTGCCAGCTAGTTTGATGTAAAAGATATGCAGATACTATTGTGATGGGCAGCTCTACAAGCCCCTAAGATAAAACTTCCATTTCTGACAAAATTTATCCCTGGTAAAAATGGCACTATTCCATTGAAATCAATAAGGTTGCACCTGTGAATGCCAGCTGTGAATTGAGTCCATGGTTCTCAAATGATGTAAAGTGCTTCAGGAGGAAAGATGCTATATTTAGGTGCCATATTATTGCTATGTAGACATTTTCATAACCCCTAATTATGGGGCTTTTTTTGCAAGCTCTGTAGTATTAACTGGATTGGATAAATATATAATTAGCGAGTGTTTCAACATGCACACTCTTGATGCTAGAAGCTTTATCAGCTCTTTCTTTTCTTCATGATCTGTTTTGCTTTTCTTTTAAAGCTGTTTCTATCAATTATGGCAAGATTTACTCAGAGCCCCAATAAAGGGTCACTGCAGACATCTCAGCAGAATAGAAGAGAGCTACATTATGTTCCAGAAGTTTTCTGTTTTCCAGAAAGACACCTCTTGGTTGTCATTGTATGACAACATTGCCAGAAGCTAAGCCAATCAGACAGGAAAAAAAAAAAAAAACCCAAAACAACAACAGAACAACAGCAACAAAGAACTTTTCAGAAGTTCCCTGACCCCAAATTGTTTATAGGCTAAGCATTTCTACTCCAACAGCTTCAACAGAAGATCTGCTGCCCAAATATTTACTGGATCTTGCTCCTCTCTTTTACAAGTGGACAGAAAGGAAGAACCCAAGGAGGTTCTTCACTTTCTGCACAGTGCCAGGGATGTACAAATAGCTTTGAATATCTGTAGATAGGATGTAGATATAGCTCTGTCTAAAAGAGCCACCACCCTAACAAATTACTAATTTGGTTGACTGGAAAAAGGCAAGCTACCTTTTTTACAGCATCTGCTTTGTCAAATTAAAAGGTACCATTAACAATGAAAATCCACCTAGTCCACAGGAGTAAAAAACCAAAAACAACAAAAAAGTAGCACCTGCATTTTCTTTTCTAGGTGCTGAAGAAACCTGCATTATTGCAAACCAGAAAAAGTCCTAAACAAATACACTTCTTGGTTTTCTGATCAGGTATGGCCAATAAAGTGTCAGATTCTTTTAGATGTGTCTATGAACGTTTTCCTCTTGCACCAGCTTATATCCAGTGAGAATTTGAAAAGCTAAATTACAAGTATAAACACTTCAAAACAGATGTTAATAATAGAAAGAATTAAGAACACTGCTAGAGTGACACAACACGGATGCTGTATTATTAAACAAATGGCTCACAGTGGTGTTATGACATGAGTCATAATACCTGATGCCATGAATATACTGCAGAAAAGAACAATAGCTATCACCAGCTACAGAAATACACAGAGCACAATACCAGGAGCCCGACTGCTGACTGATCTAAAGCAAGGGGTTTGTCTACAAGCCAACAGGATAAACTCACACCTGGTGCAAATGGGTGCAACTGAACAGAAGCTCATGGAGCAGCAGCACCTTCAGCTAAGGCTCTGATATTGCACCAAAAGCACTACGGGCTTTGCTCTGTACAGTCTTGCAGTCTGCTTTTGACTGTAACTGACTGGGGAATTCCAATCTGGTAGGATTCTGAACCTGCTTTCCACAGGTGTGAATAACTGAATCTGGCCCTACATTAACATCAACAGGTTTTTTAACCCAGCAAATCACAGAGCACATCTGAATTGTTTTAGCATTCAATATCACCTCAAGAAAGTCTACCAGAGGCAGCAGACTGGTGGCCATCAGCACAAGGACTGGTTTGCCATTCCTTTTGCTGCTTTATCTGGTAACTATGGATGGCAACTGGTGATGCTGAAGCAAAAGATTACTGTAAGAGCTGGCACATCCACAAGCTTAACAGACAAAGGATGGAATCAAATCCTGGAGTGCACTTACAGCATGTGCTCCCCATAACTAAAAGTCTATTTGTGGCATGCAAAGTAGGAAAAGCTTTCATTTAGGGTAGAACTTAAACACAGCATTACTTTCCCTGCTTGATGCAGTAACCCCATTCAAGGGGATACAGTCTGGAAGCAATGTTCTCCAAGATGCACATGTCTAAATTGTCAAAGGGAGGGGAGGAGAAAATAAGAACAAAGTGGAACCCACCCATAAAATGAAATATAGGGCTTGATTCATTGTCACGCACTGTTAACATAGTGATTCAACCACTGTGGTGCGCAGCTAACAGAAACAGAGCCAGCTTAAATCCTGCATCTCTGTGCCTATCACGTACTTAATAAGAAACACTCGGCACAGAGACTTAAATGGGCTCCACTCCACCCAAGTGCCACCCCAAAGCTCCCAGTATAGGAAGCACGGCCAAATACAAGGCATGTGGTCAGGGCTCTATGGCATTCCAGCCCTTTCTCACTGGGGACCCCTGGCAGCTGCCCTAAAGGCAGCATCAAGGTTGTTCCGAACTGTGCTAAAGACCAAACCAGTTTCTGAACAGTTTCAAAATACGAGTTGAGCAAAAGTGGTTTGCTGCACTCTCTTGGATGTGGAGCAGGCTGGAGCAGAGCCACATCTGAGAACAGGCTGCCTCTCTTCAGCCATCACAAGGGCACCTACATACCACATGCTGAATGCAAGACAACTTACTTAGCAAGGATGAGGCACACAAGAGACAAGAAATCTACTCAAAATAGTCAGCAGCTATACTGCATTGCCTCCAGTCTCTCATCAGGGTCCCCCAAAATAAATTTTATTACAGGGGCATTAGCATGGCAGAAGACAATTTGCTTAGATAAAGCCTTGTGTTTCTTGTCTGTGTGTTTATATGTGAAATGGTGCTCACCCATGCAAACATGCCACCCTGATCAAGCCAAACACACACAATGCATATAAGACATAAATAAATACTTATGAGTCACCGATAACCACCTCATAAATTACATGGTCTTATGAAGTATCACTGCTAAAGATAATGCATACAATTGGATACAAAATACACATACACGACTCTCATTAAGACAGATAACATTGTTTGTTTCCTTTCACAAGAGCCCAAGGCCTTAATTTATAAGGTCCTGAATTATTTTTGATAACCTTGGAGTCCCAACAGCTGTGGATCAATTCCAAAACCTGACCCAAAACCAGGCCATGAGAGACCAAATGTGATTACAGAGGATATAGCAAATAGGATATGGCACACGGGGGTCCAAAAGTCCAAGAGCCCAGTCTGCTCCAGCTCACAGGAGCAAGATGCAGTATTATTTATAACCCTTTATCCTGAAATGGATACCACCTTCAGCATCCAACTCTCCTACCTCGCTCCTGCCGCACTGCCCAGGACCGGCTCCCCCATCACCGGGCGAGGAGCTCAGCTCCGGCAGCAGGAAAGCACGGCTGCCGCAGCTCTTCCACAGCTCCTCACAAACTCCTCTGCGGAAACGGGCACCAGCCGCTCCAGCCAGCAAAGCAAAGAGGGGCGAGATCAGTCCAGCAGCCTCCACTTGGGCAAAACCTAAATGCCACTTTGGTACCACTTGACTGACACAGCCCAAACACAGCGTGTTTGTTTTGCTGACACACAGGTTTAAGTTTGCTCCCCAGCCACATCTTCTTTCCCCTTGGATACAATAGTCATCTTCATAGCACTTATTATAACATATTGCAGCAATAATGTGTAATTATCCTCAAAAACAAAGCAAAAGCTCAAGATAAAAATAACAGGCACTGAGCACACTTACCAGCTGGAGGAAGGCAGCGAGGCAGCACGAGCTGCAGCCCTAAAATGGCTGTGCTGTAGCCTGATTTCAAAGGCCAGACTGTAGGAGAGCACACAGAGAGGTGAACCCTCTCCAAAAGCAGGTCCAAAATGAGAAAGAACAGTGGCACGCAGACTCTGTAGAGATGTTATTAGGTAGAGCAATGCCTCCCCTGGGGTCTGTGCACTGTCAGCTGGGTTCAATGATTGCATTTGGGCCAGGGCAGAACTCCAAATGCACAGCACCTGAGAGGGCGGATCCTTCCTGAGGAGAGGCCCATCAGGTGGTTACCAATCATGTCTCTCACCCTGGGCCTTCCTTGGTTCAACCTAGGGAAATCAAATCAGTTTTATTCTTACCTTTTTTCTTCTGTTTTGCTGGATGTGTTTACTTTGACTTTCATAGACTCTTAGAATGGTTTGGTTTGGAAGGGAGCTTAAAGATCATTTAGTTCTAAGCCCCCTGATACAGGTAGGGACATCTTCCCCTAGATGGGGTTGTTCAAAGCCCCATCAACCTGGCCTTGAACACTTCCAGGGATGGGGCATCCCCAACATCGCTGGGCAACCTGTTCCAGTGCCTCACCACCCTCACTGTAAAAGAATTTCTGCTTTACAGCAAATCTAAACCTACCCTCGTTCAGTTTAAAGCCATCATTCCTTAGCTCTCACCATACGCCCTTGTAAGAAGTCCCCCTCCACCTCTCTTGTAGACCCTTTCCAGTACTGTAAACCTTCTCTTCTCCAACCTAAACAGCCCCAGCGCTCTCAGTCTGTCTTCATAGGACAGGTACTCCAGCCCTCTGATCATTTTTGTGATGCTCCTCAGGACTCTCTTCAACAAGTCCATGTCCTTCTTATACTGGGGGCCCCAGAGCTGGATGCGGACTCCAGGTTGGGTCTCACCAGAGTGGAGTACTGGGGCAGAATAACCTCCCTCTCCCACAACAGATACAGCAGAACCCTCTACTTCCAAGCTTTCACAACAATGTAGCCTGAAAGCAAATTAGGGAGCGGGGAGGGGGGGAAACAAAACAGTTTCAATGACCAAAAAGTGGGAGCCTATGAATTTAATAAAAGTATTGGTTTAAAATTCTCAATGGCAAATCACAAAGGCAGTGAATCTGATCAAGTATGAAAAAGCTGTACACATATCTCAGGGCTCTGATGGCTTCGAGATCTCTCAGGTTATATGGTGGGTGTGTGTGTGTGTCTGTGTGTGTGTAAAAGCTTGACATCTCTGCTTTGTACAAGGAAGACTGGTTAGAGCTGCACACATTCCAGGAGGGCCTCTGTTGAATAGAATTGGCCAAATCAGATTAAAAACACAGTATCTATGGTGAAGGCTGCAAGCTGCCTGCTCAGAGATTCCACTGATGTGAACCAGAAGTTCCTTGCATGTGGTCAGGCCCTAAATTTGATACTGGAATTTAAAAACAAATTAAGATTCCCATGTAATATTGACTGCTTTTTTTTTTTTTTTTCAGGGTAAAAGATTTTACAGCATGGAATGCTATGTGCAGTGGTTACATGAGTCCAAGTAATTGTACCAATTATATAATTTGATATAATTGCACTAATTACATAAACACATAATAATGAAATATAAGTTATTCCAAGAGCTAAACTGGAAGAACATTAAAGAACCTAAATCTGCTCCCACTTATTCTAGTACAAATCAGAAACAATTCCCTTGAAATCAATGAAGTTGCCCAAATAAAATTGGCCCCTACTGCTACAAGCAGGCATGTAAATCCAGCTTTTAGTTCAAGGTTACTGACTGGGCAAGCAAATGAAAGCTACTGGGATATTTTGTACTGATGCAGATTGCTAATTCCTGGCCAAATTCCAGTGTATGTAGGGAGATTCATGACAAAGTTAGATGTCTTCTAGTCTTCTTCCAATCTGTCACCCAGCATCTGTGGGTTTTGCTAAATCCTATACCTGCTGATTCTAAAGGAAAAATTGCTTTTTTTAGAAATACTGAGAACTGAGAATGAGCTGGGCCCAATCAGGAATTCCAGAAAACCAGATTCAGGTGTCTCTACTTATATTGGTGCTAGCCTGAATTACATCTGCAGACTTTAGGGGAGTTACTGCAGACTGACACCAGCATTAACTGCAACAGACTCCCCTCTTAGACAGAAGTTTGTATTTCTGATCCATTTTGCAAAATGTTCTCCTACCCTTCCCAGTAGAAACTACTCCATACAAAAATTATCCTTACGAAGGATGCATTCGGTGAGGGGTTTCCCTCTTCTCCCGTGGCAGGGCAAGTGCAGCAATTAATTTTCAGCTGCTGACTTCACCTCTCACAAGTGACAAAGCAAAGAAGGTGAGAGCTGGCAATTTTGGAGCAGGTGTCTATTATGTGTGGAAGTACGTGATGTATGCAGAGTTAATCCAACAAGTGCTCTGTTGCACCACATTGTGACAGTCACCCTGTTCACACCATCCTCATTAACACCAGCGGCAGGTCCAGGCACCGGGATGGGGTTTTGCCTGTGTTAGAATATTTTAAAGGATGAAGATTCTCCAGCTCCAGAGATTTATTCTGCCACATGATAGCAGACACTGATTTAGCATTTACAGAATCGAATTCAAAGCCTATCAAAGACAAGAGAGAGTCACCAAGTCACCTTTGGGTGGGGGGGTATGGATGTGACCCAGCTGTTTTTTGAGGTAGAGTACCTAACCTGGCATGAAGCAATGAAACTGGATGCTCAGTTTTATAAGGATGGGAATCACAGATGGGAAAACCCCAAAATTTTTGAAAAGCAGCCATCAGGCTTGGGCATCTCATTTTTCATTTTGCCTGGTTTCAAAAATGCAGGAGGTGGAAGCTGCACAAAGCGGAATTCCTGCACTCCCATGTAAAAAGCTGGCAAGAGCAGTAGCTTTGTCACATCTCTGAAAAATAAAGGCCAAACTGTCTCAGACTGGTCCCATAAAATTAAAGACAATTTTATTTCATTTTAGCCTTAGAAATCTGTGTGACAGGTTGCTGTCAGCACTAGGATTCAAGAACACCTCACTGTCTGTAGAATGCCCAGAGCATCAAGTGACTCCATGCTGCAGAAAACTCCAAACATGTCCAGTTCACATTGATTTCCAGAGTCGCTTTCACACAAAATAAAAGGACCTGGGAGCCTGGATTATGATCCAGCTTTTCCCACCCCCAAGGTGATGCCCCTCACATTGTCCTGATACTCATGCTCTTCCTTGCATTTCAGTTTCTGTCCCATAAACATCATAACTCTAGCTACAAATCGGGGAGCAGAGAAGGCAGGGACAGGGGAAGAAAGCTGGCAAGGACTTTTACCAAGAAAAGGGGTGCTTCTTGATGGCCTCTGTGGAAGCATTCAGGATCCCCAGCTTGCTTGTGGGTTTACAGTGTGTTGCCGAGCGCAGCCTGTTCCTGCCCCTCACTCTTGGCCAGCCCAAGCTCGAAGCATCCTGGCTGCCTGCAATTCCCTGCTCCCCAGGGCTGCAGGTCCAAATCCTTCACCAAGACACCCTGCTCTCCTCCTGAGCACAGGAGCCCCAGTGTCCGATGCAGGGCTTGGCTATGACCCCAGGAACCAAACACTTTCAATTAAGAACGAAACCTAACTGGAGCCAGCCTCCAGGGCCTTGCATTTCAATGGGCAAGATTTCTTAATATATCCCATTTCTTAAAGTGCAGCCCAGTCTTATTTGTAATGACAGTGTCATATTAGGGCAAACATGGCTTCAGACTGAAGAGATGGGTATTGGCCACTGATTTCAAGGGGAATTTATTGAACTCATCAGTAGCACAGTTGACCCAGGGAACGAAAACGAGAGAGAAGGCTGCTGAGATGGAGCAGCAACAGTGAGTGGTTGGTGGCTGTGACAATCAATGTGCAGCTCGAGGTGGTGAGAAAGCTGTGAGATATTCAAAAAATTTGATCTGGAGGACAAAGTTCTGAGAAGCAGATTGTTGACACAGTCACAGCAAACTACTCTTGCAGGTCTCCCATTTAACCCCAGCGCCTGGCTGTGAGAGCTGGGCAGAACTACACCTGAATGTGAATTGGAACTAGAACCCATCATTAGTTGCATGATTTTGCTTCTTCAACAATTTTTGGGTTTCAGGGTCAGATCTAACGTTTGCTAAGTCAACAGAGGTCCTTCTGTCAGCTTCAGCTGGCATTTGCTTAGGTCTCCAGGAGGAAGAATTTATCTGTGAAGATCAATTAAATCAATATCTGAATATATGTGCAGCTGAGTGCTTGAGTATTTCTCAACATTTTGGGGGGTTTGTTAGTAAAAGGGAGATATTTTACTAAAAAGAAAAGAAACCCCTCTCTCGGTGTCAGCTAGTTTTGGAAAAAAAAAAAAATTAATCAAACTTACTATTGGTCTTTTATTCCTGGAAGTGCCTTCCACATACTTTTTTTTTTACTTCTAAGCAGTCAGGGAGTGACCCAGAGAAGAAGTTACATTCTTACACAGCAGGTGAACCAGGAACTTGCTGTAAATGACCTGCAGGTATGCGGAACAGCGCCGTTCCTGCGCCCAGAGCCCCTGCACTGCTGCAGAGAGAAAGAAGCAGATGCTTACATGTATAGACAGCAATAAAACTGGAGTGTAACATTTTTAGGATCGCAGCTGAGCTCTCAGACAAGGCTTTCTGCAATGACTAATACGACTACGGTCTAATGCGACAGTTCACCGTCTGCAGCCTATTCAGTCCTGAAAGTAAGCGAGTTCCTCCAGATGTTACATACTGAAAAAAGAAAAAAAAAAAAAAGCACATCCATTTTTCAATCTTTTTTATTTATTTAAACTGTACACAAATGTAAAATACTTCAACAGCAACTCTAAGTGAAAATTGTTTGGTTTAAATTATTATGGAACAGAACCTAAAAGGAACTTTATTAAATAAACATAAAAATTGGATTTAAAGGATGCACATATTGTAATGTATTCTACAATAGTCACTCTTTTTTTCACTCTACATTCCATGTGCGTATGGTATAGAAAAGACACTGAATAGAACAAACAGAATCCATTTTGTACCCTGAAACAATTGGTAGGCCTCGTGAGGGATTGCTCAGTATGACTACATGATATATGATGGCTTTGCCATCTCATAAAAATTATAACTAATATGTTGGCCTCTTTGGTTCCAAAATTTATGTATAATACATTTAACTGTATTCATTTTTTGCTGCTATAAAAATAACATTTTTTTTCAAATGGCAGTTTTTGACTAATCATGCAACTAAATCAGTGCAAACATTAAAAGCAATCATTCGCTTTAAAAAAGAAGCAAAAGATTTAATTTCAAGTATAAAAAAATATAAAAAAGTCATATCATAAGTCCAGTTTTGTCTAGTATGGGTCAACACTTTAAATTGCATAGCTCATGCGGCACCTGTTTACCTAGATAGTGAGCAAAGATAAGTGCACTATCAAGTACCACTTTTCAAGGCATTGAAATTTGCAAGTGCTATTATACGTGCATTCAAGCAGTTTGCAAGTGCTATGCTGTATCATTATTTTCTGATCTTTATGGCCATCCTTGACACCTCCTGGTAAGGAAATTGAAAGCACTCTCCTCTCTCCTCCTTTCCAAGACTCGTAAAAATGTTCCTCGCCTGTTGTTAAACGCACTGCATTTCCCAGAACGTCTCCACTCTGTCGCTGTCACTCCTCTTTAGGGTTCATTGGTTTAGCCGTGGTGGCCATTGCTTGTTTGCTCGTCCCCCACGTGACGTGGCCTTGCTGGGTCCCTCACTGAAGAACACAGATTGCAACTTCGACTTTTTGTTCTTCGAACAGTGAGAGATGCCAACAGTCAACACAGTCCAGATACGGTATCGATTCCCTTTTCCAAGACACGGCGGGTGTAGCCAACCATGGGTTGCTAGTGGGCAGTGAAAGCATCGAATCACGCCAGCCCAGCTTGTGACTCTGCAACAGCCAGGTGTTAGAAATACAGCAGTTTCTTACATGTCTGTCCCCTTTTCTCTCTCTCTCCCCGATGGAACCACACGATTCCTTGCTGGAAGTGCTGTAGGAAGAAGCGGGTATCTGTGATGTTTATGTTTAGATAACTTTAAATTAAGAGGAAGTGATCGCCTCCCAAGGCAGGTGTCCTGCAGCTTCCTGTTAGACCTAAGAGGTGACAGTCGACTTTTTTTTTCTTTTTTGTTTTTTTTAATTTTCTAAGTTTGGTCATTTTGACACCTGCGTGCAAGAATACGTTGTGTTCTCACAGTCTGTGCTTTTGCCTGAGCAAAGGGAGCTCATTTCGGTCTGGCTTCGCCGGCAGGCGGGGAAACAGCTGCTCAGCCGTTCACTCGTACTGGCAGGCATTTAGGTCCGTCGTCACTGGTCACTGACTTTCTTTGCTCATGTCCCTTTTCCGAGCTGCCTCGTGTGTGTGTGTGTGTGTCTGTGTCTGTGTGTATGAGCGCGTGTTTGTGTGCGTGCCCACATTTCGTGTGTGTGTGTGTGTGTGTGTGTGTGTGTCTTTAAGATATTTCATAGCATTAACTTATAAGTGGTAGAATATATAAGTGTCCATGATCCACAAACTGCCACTGTCCTGACACCAAAGTGAAATGATTATTTTTTTCTTTTTTNCCATCTTGTACGGGAATGTTTCTCTCTCTCTCTCCCTCTCTCTCTCTCTCTCTCCCCCCCCAAAACACACCTTAAATCAAGCACAACCACATTCTTCCACAATCATATTGGGAACGTCCCTTTTCACAATGTTGTATTCATCATCAAAGTACAGCATTGACATTGTGCTAAGTTTGGTTGGAATGCAACAGGAGTTCACGGTGCCCGGGTTCAGCCCCCGCATTCGGTACTGATTCACGACAGCGGTGTGAAAGGAGGAAGCCGACCCCGGGACACCGGCCAAGTAGGCCGGGCAGCTCCCTTCACAGTAATTCCCATAGTAACCTGATGGTGCTATGATCCAGTCATTCCACCCAATGAGTCTAAAGTCAATGTAAAACTGTTGCCTGCAACATAGATTGGTCCTGCCATCGCACTCCAGGCCTCTTTTCCGGATCCTGTGTTTGTTATCGGCGAGGCGGGCTTGCACCACTAAAAAAGGCCGGTGGGATTCCTCCCCGGGGTCCACATAAATTGGCAGCACTGAATACTCTTCACAGCCCTCACATTGAACATCCAAGTTCAGTCTCCTTTCTCCTCTCTCAAACAGAGCCTGGATCGCCTCTGTCATGGGAAAAGTGTGCCAACCACTTCTTTTGAGATCAACTTTCTTTTCAACCACATTCCACTTGTTGCTAGTGTCCGGGTCTTGGAAATAGACTTTGACTCTTACTTTTCGCCTGCTGCCTTTCTCTAAGACATATGGAAGCAGCTTCAAGTAAAGCCACAGGCTGGCTTGAACGACAAACAAGTTCTGGTTCCCTTCATTCGAGATGAAGAAATAGAGGCGGACTCTAGATGAGGCCAGATCGTCTGCAAGATAAGGAGAGATCAGCAAGATTAAGTCAAAAAGGAAACATTCGCTTGTGTGCCTTTCTGGATTCAGGGACAACGCTACAGCACAGCAGATCGAGCGAGCGGTGACGGGGCTGTGCCAGCCAGAAGGCATGCACTGCATCAGATATCCCCAATTTGCAATCAGAATTAACTGAAAAAGGGACTTCCTACAGCAACCTTCAACATCAGGCTGTAGTCGGATGTGTCAGATCCACAGACATCAGTAAGAGCTTTCCAGAATATATGTTTTTTCCAGCCAGCCAGATTTAAAGATGCTACAGCAGCACCTTCAAAAAGACCGGCACCAGGACTAGGACTCTGCTATCTCATCAGTTTAAGAATAGTTTTAACTTTCAGCTACCTGCCAATTCTCATGGGGAGAGCTCTTTCAATAACCACTAAAACGCCAATGCCAAACCAGGGGTTTTGTTTCGATTTGCACATATCCTTGTTGCGGTTTAAAGGAGAGGATTCACGAGACAGAACGGAAAATATTTCAGTAATGTGCCTGCTTGTCCAACAGATCAAGCTAACCCCCACTTAGTCTGGTAGAATATCTGCTATTATTAATCATTTCAGTCTCTGCCTTTTTCTCCCCAAAACGATGAACTCCCATACGAGGCAAGGCAATGAAGCGGTTGTTCCCGCTGTAATGCCGTTATTGGCTGTTCTCAATACGCTTTTCAGCAACACCAGAATTAAAGGAGAGAAATTGTCACAGAAAACCAAATGTCACCAAATGTCTGACATAACCCCTTATTTGTAAACACAAGAGCCTGCGGCATGAAATATTTCAGAAATACCAGCGGCCTTCCTGCAATTTTTTACTCTAAGTCCTAACTAAATTTGGCGTAGGTGATAAATGTGCCGGCCTTTATGGCGGAGACCGTAATTCTAGTCCCTGAATCAAAGCATCCCAATCGCTCTTTAAAATTATTGCTGGAAAGGCATTTTCTCATCTGCCCTTATCGGTTTTGCTTCCGTCTGTACAGAGCTAAATGTAGATTTTTCTTCCTTTTCCTCCCCTAAGAATCTTTAGCATTTTTGTCAATCTCTGAATGGGATTTTTTGCGTAGTCGGTGTCTTCATTTGTTACCCTAGATGCCTTTCAAATGTGCCTCCAGAGCCCATTCAGTACCTTGTAATAGTTCAGTGACAAAAATTTTCACTGTGTTTGTCTACGTTTTACATAAAGTCAATTTTGGAAGTGTTACAAAAGACAGCGATTGACTGAATACCAAATGGAAGTACAAGCCCACCCCCGATCTCCCAACAACAGCCTATTAAAAAATAATAACCCCCAAAATGTACACTAAGAAAGCCTTTCACATGTTAGTAAATACACAACTTTTTCATAAACTGTGGTGACAGTGACAGAAAAAGAACAGTACGGTGTTGCTGCACCGATCCACATCACTTGTGTTGTGTGAGATTATGTGCGCTCATAAATTTTGTATGTGAATATAACAAGCATATGTATAATGCAACAGATCCCATAGATACTGTAAATGTATATGCCTTTGGTAAGTGGGAGGGTAGATAAAGAAGATGAGTGGGCAGCATACAGGATAGAAAGAGATTTATTTTGTGGACAAATGATATATAGATGCCACAAGAAGATAGAGAGAGAAAAATGAACCGAGCGATAGAGCGATGAAGGAAAGGAGAGATGGGCAGATAGACAGGAGAGAGGTAATTTGCAGAGTGATGGTGTTACAGCCAGATGTGCAAAGTTCACGGGGACAGTGGCTAAACTACTGGAAAGCTGTGCTGAAGGGACTCGGTGACACATAACTGCAATGGCTGGACAGGACTGAGATGGCTGGTACCGTGGGGATGGAGGGCAGTTAGCAAACAGACTGACGGACAGAGAGGAGACAGACATGCTTGGTAGGACACCGCATACAGTGGACAAACAGACAAGGCCAATACTGCAAATGAAAGCTAAATAAATGGGAAACAAACGGAAAGAGAGGATGGGCAAATGCAAGCCTCAACAGACAGATGCAGGCAGTGAACCAGATGAACGTGCAGGGCAGACAGACAAGGCAAAGGATGCAAGAGATGGAGCGGGACAGGCAGAGGAGGGACAGTGGGACACGCAGGGACGGAGACAAGCCCCGGTGCAGCTGGAAGGACCGCCGGAGGGGAGCCGGGGGCACAGAGGCCGCGGAAAGAGAGGATGGACGGACAGGAGAGGGGAGTTGCAGGGCACAACCCGGGGAGAGAATCCCGGGTGCAGGGGCACAAGCAGGGAGGACGGGAAGGCGCGGGCAGGGCCAGGGCGAGACGGTGCGGGGCAGAGAGCGAATGAGGCGGAGGGCGGGCGGGTGAGCTCGGCGACCAGGTGCCTGTAGCGGGCAGAAGAACAGGCAGGAGGACAGGCAGGGTGCGCGGGGGGCCAGGCAAGGGCAGCCGGGGAACTGCCAGGGGTCAGGCAGGCGGAAAGCGAAGGTGGGCAGGAGGACAGGCAGGGCGAGAGGGAAGGCTGACAGGGGTCAGGCAGGGGGAATGACAGACGGGGCGAGGCAGGACAGGCGGGGAGCGCGGCGGGGTAGGGGCCGCGGCGGGTCGTGCAGGGGGGCGCGGGCGGCGGGGGCGCGCGGCCG
>VXBT01003828.1:2616255-2694371 GCA_013400235.1 Oriolus oriolus
CACGGGGGAAGCCTGGGCCGAGGGCGCCCCCTCTGGGCCGCGCGGGGAAGCGGCGGCGAGGCCGGGCGGGGTCACCGGGGAAGCGGCACCGGGGCAGCGGGACGGGGACAGCGGGACGGGGACAGCCGGCATCCCGTGCGCACCCACCGACGCACGGGAGGATCCGGCCGTAGGGGGCACTGGGGAGGTTTCCGCGGGCCGGGCCGGGGTGTCAGGTCCCGCGGAGCCCAGGGGCTGGGGCTGGGCAGCGGGCGGTGCGCGCTGGAGCCGGAGCTCTGCGCTGGGCGAAGGAGTACCTTGGGCTGAGCCTCCTGCCCGGGCAGCGGGGCTGCCGCCCCTTCTAATCGCATCTACTTTTTTTTTTTTTCTTAAATAATAAAGAAAAATCTACCTTCAAAAATGAAGACAAGTATCAAGACCTTCATCTTTTTCACCGAGCCAGACGATGCTTTTCAAGGGGCAGATGCAGGACACAGAAATTTCAAGCATGGCAGCAAAGAAGTCCCTTCTGCTCGTTTGATTTTGTAGAAGAAGAAAAGAATAAAACTTCTCATGGATCCCTGGACTGCACATGCGTGAGCGCTGTTAGCTGTCACTGGTACAAGCAACTCAGCAGTGTGACGAGGGTCAAGTGGAGGATCAGCTCGTTACTGTGATTTAAGAATGGAAGGGACAAATGCTATTCTCATCATAAATATTTTCTTTCTTGTGTTATACTGCAAAAGGACAGACATTTAATGCTGTGCTTCAAAGTCACATTGCAGTCCCAATCTAACCGTTCATGTTGGGTTTAATATAAACAAAGTCTAATTGCATATACAGCTTTCTAAATCCTCAGCATCACTGGAGCTACCCTGATGAGAGATCAGAATTAGGTACAGTACTTCCTCCCTGCCAGTAACAGGTTTTGAATGGAAAGCCTGGAATGTAAAAAAAGAAATAATGCTAAAAATCCAATCACTCTGACATCCTGTGAGCTAATAAGAGCACGTGAATGCAACAAGCTTAGTACTTCACAGTAATTAATTTGACAGCAAAGAGCTAACAAGAAAACAACAGGCAGAGCAGTGATGACTGGTTCATAGAGGTCACTGTCAAACAAGAAATAGGTGCAAACACAGTCCGTCTCCCTTTGGAAACAACTATTTCATTGCCCCAGTGAGACTGAAATGCCAAAGAGGGAAAATATCATGGGTTTCATGGGGATAATAAATCTGGGAAGATATTTCTAGTAGTAAAACAAGGTAGAGGTTTTCTTTTTTACATATGGGGATTTTTAATCATCCCTGTTACCCACTGTAGTGGCATGTTTTGGCTTTTGCTTCCTCCCCCCNNNNTTTTGGCTTTTCCCCCCCCCCCCCCCCCCCCCTTTCTCAGTTAACCAAAGCCATTTTGCATATTCAGATATTGGGAAGACTTATCTTCTCTCACAATTACTAACAAACTAAAACTCTAATAATCTCTATTGTTATTTAAAGCGTCCAACACAGCATTCTGGAGGCAGTTCTCACACAATGGACTTTCTTTGGCTTCCTCCTAGAGAAGAACTTAATCAAACCTCAGATGCTTTCAGGCAGAAGAGCCTTCAGGGAGAGCAAACAGGGTTAACAGAAAGAAATGTGCCATCTGATTTCTAATCTTGCTCAGGGAGCATGGCCTATTGATTGAGCCATAAAGCTCTGCTAATTTTAAGATTTCCTCAGCTTTCAGTTCTTTCCCTTGGGCATAAACTTGTTGCTTACACATAGTGGCTGAACTATGAGGGAAAGGGTAGCTTCACACTCCCCCCACTCTGCTCTCTTCCCCTCCTCCCCTCTATTCTATTTGTTCTGAGCTCATCTGCGTGAGGATACATTTTCACACACACCTTCTCAAACCGGCTGCTATTCATCTGATTCAGGGTCATGCTTTTCCATACATTAAATGCAGGGGAAAACTGGGAAGGAAATGGCTGGGATTTGTGTTGACGGGCAAGCACACGATTAGCCAGGGAGCCCTGCTGTGAGAAAGTACAGCGTCGGAGGGTATTTTCTGTAGAATCATCAAGTCTCATGACTGGAATCTGATGCCTATAAAAAGCTACTAGTATAATGAAAACAGTATAAACTGAGATCCTCAGGCAGTGTAAACCGGCATGTTCCCGAGACATCCAAGCGCTACAGAATCACGGAACGGGTCAGGTTGGAAGGGACCACCGTGGGGTCATCTGATCCAACCCCCCTGCTCAAACAGGGTCTTCCTAGGTACAACTCTTTCTTCCTCTATAACCTAGATATTTGCTTATGCACATTCTTCTCAGGGGCAGGGATGCAGAAGTCATTCTTGGAGAGGCCAGTCAGTGCAGCCCTGGCACAAGGAAGCTCCCTCACTGCTCTGTGTTTCCGCCATGCTCTCAGTGAGACCATGAACAATTTACATTAGCACAGGATCTAGCCCCTCACCTTTAGCTAAAGCACCTTTTATGCTCTTAAACCATTAATAATATCTATTAGGTAACCTTACTAATCCCTTTGAGGAAGGATTTTCCCTACTGTACTGATGGCTGAACTGAATAAAAGCTTCACATATGAGAGGCCTGGTTTGCACTAGAAATGCTTCTCCTTTGATAACCAGCAAATACAAGTTTTACTAGCACAAGCATCTTTTTCTGCAAGCGTTTCCCAAATAAAATAGGCTATACTGGCAAAAGCACTTTTTTTTTTTGCTCATATAGCTGCATCTATATGGGGGATTTTTGCACGTAGTGAAACGCAATCTGTTTTAAATGGCACTTCAGAAGAGCATTGCTATCCCACAGAAGTTTCAAGGCTAGACCTTGAAGTATCTACTTCTGCCTCCTATCTGAAAGAGCTGTTTACAAGGTGGCCATTGTCATCTTGCAGGAAATACAGAGAAACTGAGACACACGGGTACAGGGGCAGGCTGGGAGTGGTGTGCTCTATCTGGAATTTGTATTCATTACATTCTTTAGTTTCAGATGAAATTATGTATCCGTAATCAGACTCATTTCTCACTACACAAAATTACTTCTTGAACAACTGTGACAAAAACAGTGGATGTTTCAAAAGCACCATAATTCCGTATAAAGGAAAAGTCCTATTGAAAATCAAATAAGTAAATGCCATTCTGAATGACCTAGACATTTTCTGAACTGTCAAAGGTAGACCTAACTCATGAAAAAATAAAAACACTAAGAGCTTAATCTGGCTTCTTTGCCATGCTACTTTAGTTGAAAACTGTTTGTTAACAGAGATTTGCTCTCTAAAAGAAAGGGTCCTACTCTGAACAGCACTTGGAAAAAGAGGGGTTTAACAGATAGAAACGAAAGACCTGACCAAACCGGGAGCTCTTCGTTTAAAGCAGGTAAAACGAGAATCTGGAAGATGAGTCACAGAGAAATACAGTAGAGCCCTCAAGAGGTTTTGAAGAGCACCTATTGAATGCCAGCTCTCAGCACAAGTGTCAGGCAGGATGGGGACATGGGGGAGACAACAGGACAGGGTGGCAGGGACATACTCACAGCCTCAGGCTCCTGCTCCCACTGCACCTGCTTCAGCACGGCTGGAGTCCCGCTCCCCTCAGCTCAGCCACCTCGCTGGCCTTCATGGGCAACGTGTTGACTGATTGATCCTCTTCAGTGACCCTCCGTGCTCTGGGAGGGGTTGCAGCTGAGCCCCAGGTTCGCTGTGGGGAATGAAACGTGGCTGAATCCTGTGCCCGTGGTGCAGTGCAGTCAGGTACCTGCCTCAGGCAGGTCTCTGCACACAGCAGTGTCCCTTCACCAAAGGGGCTGAGTGCAGGGATCTGCTCCAATCTCCAGCGTGAAGGGACCAAACACCATCGGGTGGATATCCCGTGTGATATTCAAGAGCTCTCCGCTGCTTGTTGACAGCCCAGAGTGTTCTTGTTTTCCTCACACAGTCTGTCCTCTGCAGTCCAAAGCTGTAGCCTTATAACCAGGCAGTGACTTCCTCTGAAGTTGCTTGTATTGACCTAAATAGGTTGGGGCGGGTGAGGACACACAGAGAACATGAAAAAGCTGTGCTGGTTGCCCAACAAAGAAGTGTCTGCTTTGTGGTGAGCACTTTTAACATATAAGCACTTTTAACATACTGTTAAAGAACATGATTTTCATGTTTGTTTAAGTTCACACCAAAAGGCTTGCAAAGTAGCAAAGTGGGTAAAAATAAAATCTGCATTTAAGTGGTAAACAAAATAGTTAAAACTTGACTTCTTGTAATTTGAACGCTACTTACTGAGGCAGCGCATTTAGAAGTCCACGGGTGCTTTTCTTCTGTACATCCACCCATGACTGATACATCTGATAGATCTAGAAAATTAACTTTAGGATGGAGCAATGCTAAAATCATCTGTCCTGAGAAAAGCAGTGAGTATCAGGGAATGGTGACAAGATGGAGATGTTTCCCTCCGATTTTAAGTGGCGTTCAGAGGCAAAAAGTGGCTGGTAGCTTTGCAATGCCGTACGAGAAATGGAGGACAGGAGCTCGAGTAATGTCACAATGGACAGTCAGTAGCACTCCCTGAGCACCTGAGCTTAAGCTGCTTTTTTGTTTCTACAAGCAAGTAGCATAATGTAGAGGAAGTGTCTACACCTACTTCCTGTGGGCAGGCTGCAGCCAGAAGTCCCGGGCTTAGGCCTGAATTTCTCTCTCTTTACCCCATTTTCACTAGCTGTAAATTAGGATGACTACATTCAGCCCTCTGTAAGTTGCTTTGAAATGAAGAAAAGAGGCATACAAGAATTCATCTTTTGCATGGAGCCTGACACAAACAGCATGGCCTTGGTGCTGTATGTCAAAAGTAATTTTCAATCTGTTCAGAGTTAAACTGCACAGTTTTGTTTCCATGAATCTTATTATATTAAACCAAAACTGTTGTGCAGTTCGGCTGTTTGCAAAAGAATGTCAGGGTGAGATTTGAAAGATGATTGTGGTATGGTTGACTCTCTGCGAGGGCCAGAATCAAGGCACTCCTGTAAGAGCACCAAAGTGCCCCAGTTCAAGCAAGGAGCGTCTTTCACTGGGGCAGAGCAGTAGCACTGTCACAGTTAGTGGAGCTCTGTAGATTTATCCCAGCTGAGAGCTGCCCCACACGACTCACGGTCATCTGCCCAGTGCTATTTAGCCATTGCAGGCCTCTAGCCAGAGTGTTCAGACTGCCTCACCCACCACGTTTGCTGCATGGTCCTCTGCTACCACCCTAAATCACAGGACAGGGTTATTAACAAAAATTTCTGAATCACCTTCTCCCCTGCTCAGTATGTATCAGTCATAAGTCAGTGCCTGAGTATGCTGTGGGATTAAAACAAAATGGATTGCAAACTCTATATGACTTGGGTGCTAACATCTGCCATTTCTTCCAAAACACCAGAAAAAGCACTTACACTGTGACAGCTTTTTCACTCTCCAGGCTACAAGCAGGTCTTCTTGTTCTGTTATTTCACTGCCATAATCTTCTCAGAAGTGGGGGAGATTATTAACAAAGAATAACCCTAAAACTTCTCCACAGCCCTTTGCCATTTCTGAGCAACAGTCTTGCCCTCTCAAGGTTTACAGCTGTGGTTGAGATCCTTACCAAGAACATTATTAAGAATAAATTATAATATGTGGAAATATTAGTGTGAAATATACTGATACTATTATACCAGGATAAGAAAACAAACCACCGCTTCAGAGATGGCAAGAGCAGAAGCACATGGATTGTGTTAAGCAGACACTGGGTCTAACAAATATACACAGGTACTGAAGTGTTAGCAGGGTGCAGAGCTACAACAGGAAAGTGTGTTGTTCTAGGGTTTTTGGCTTAAAAGATGAGAGAGAGGGCCTAGGGGAGGGGAACGCATGAAAAAGAAAAGGATGAACTTTTTTTTTTTTTGGCTACTGCACATGGGGTTTTCCTCTGTTTAAATGCTGAAGGACAGAAAGATTTTAAATTAAAATCTTAATAAATATAGCCCTGAGGCTAGTAACATTATTACATCCAAGATGATTACAGCAACCAAGCCACAAAATACATATATATATATTTATTTGAAGCATAATAAGCCTCAGTATTTAGTTAGAAGAAGGCTAGGCAGCTAACTGACTTCCAAACTAGTGAATTTTCCATTCCACTCCACCAAAAGTATAAATGAACACGGCATCTGGTTTGCAGAGCTTGTTTCATTTCTGTACAAGATAACGTTATTACTGCTTATATTTTATATATATATATATATATGTGTATAAGAATTATTATTTTTCAGATCATATGCATGAAAGTTTGGAGGAACAACCCCAAGTTTGCTATAGGAGATATGGATAATTATTCAGCTTCATTGTGAAAGAGGAATCTAGGTCCCCCAGACTGCTCGAGTAAAGCATGTTTTCCTTGAGACATTTGCCTTTTTCAGTCACTCCTAGTCTCAATACAAGATCCTGCACTCTATGTGTTTGTGTAGAGCATTGGGGTTTTTTTAATTATGGAAATTTTTAAATAAAGGATACGGGGAAAATATGGGATACAAAGAAAAGGATGCAAGCTGATAAAGATGATTAAATCATAGAGCGACTGCGGAGTGGGTCATGAAGTGTTATAATCCCCAACTCCCCTCTGCTTTCTGCCTCAATGTGTTAATGCATCACACTTTAGTACAGTGACACTTTCAGCCCTAGGTGGAAATTCACACATGATGAAGAGGTGGAGGAGGATTTCCAGATGGTCAGACCTCAGGGAGTGCGAAAAGGTGGGGGGAGGAAGGGAGAAACTGCTGAAAGGAATCGGACTTTGGTCACATCAGTAATTTCCAGCTGAAAATGGAATATTAAAAAAACCACCCAAACCCCAAAAACAATCACTAAGGATCCCATACCGGGGCCAGGTGCATTCAGGTTTGGACATTATGTGTGATAAATCCTCACCAATACTGGTTGTGAAAGATCCCTTGGAAATATTGGTTTATTTGTGTGCAACAGAAAGGTGTGAGCTTCATTTCTTTGGCCAAATTTTATCGTTGGTACTAAAGCACCCTGACACAGACCCAATTAGTTGTTTTATTCTCCACAATTCCCCTTTACTAGAGGTTATTGTAAACTGGTACTTGCTCTGAATTGTGCACAAATTTTCACTCCATCAGAGGCTGTACTTAGCTGCCGCATCCTTTGGGACCCTCTTCTGCAGGGCCACCTCTACAAGAGCAGTGAAGGGCACTGAGAGAAAATGCAAAGCCTGCATCCAGTTGGTCCCATCACATCCCAAAACAGGCCCCACTTTCCCTTTAGGGGAGCATAAGGCAGCAGCTGCTATCACACAGCTGGACTTGTCTAAGACGACCTCATTTACTGTGGTCTTTCGGGGCGAATGGGAAGGTAGTCACAGGCCAGAGTTCAAGGGGTCTGGTCCTTCAGGGTGAGAGGTGCTAGAGCTGTATAAAGAATTAGCAACAGATAGTATTTTGTACAGCCACAGCTCTTTCCAGATGTCAGGGTTAGAGAAAATTTAAGATAATCATTTATTTAGGCATCACAGTACCCCCATATTTTGTGTGTGTGTGTTAAAGATAGTCTCTTCATGATGACATAAAAATTGAGCCTTAGGTATGATGGCTCAGAGTGCATTTCTAAGGCCTCCTGCTTCATTCAGCTTCAGGTGTTCCTCGGGTCATAGGCATTTCCCCTACCACAAAATGTGCACTCGAGCTGCCAGTGGTGTGCAGTCACACTGGAAAGATGCATTTTGTTTAGTATCATCAGTAGGATTGCATGCTTTTTACCTGTACTTCCTGGACAGCAACTAAGTCAATTGACCACAGCCAGGTGAACTGCTGGAACAAGTATCATGAGAAATAAGGCTGTTGCACAGATTTCACTTTGGGGAAATGTTTGTTGGACGTCCGCTCCTTGTCACTCTGAGTACAAACCATGTTTGTGCATGCAGGTCAGGACAAAGTTCAAGGAGACAGAAGACACTTACTCAACTTCTGCTAGAGCAACTTCAGATTTGTAAAATGTGTGGTTTTAACTGATGCTGAATTCCTTCCCCCAGTGATTGACTTTCTATGTTAAAATCATTTGTGTCATAGCAAAATGCAAAGAAACCTCGAGCATCTGATGTGGTAGTGACTTCCATTATGACATATTTAAGATGCCCAGGTGCCTGTCACTGGCTTTAGTGGCAAACCAAAGGCCTCTGAGCCTTGTAAAGCCTGCAGCATCCATCTCGGACTTCAGTCTCTTACAATGACTAGATGAACATCTCTGACTTTCTTCCCTAAGGACTCAGTGCAGCAGGTGTTTTCAGTCTGCCCACCTTCCAGATCAGGTGTCCAAAAATGCAGCAAGAAATATAATTTTTTTTTCTTCCCTGTTTCTAAAAGAGCTCAGGGTGGGTGGAGGATATGGGTGTAGGCTGTTTTTATTCATACCTCAATTTAGTCAGTAGTCCAAACGGTTCATGAAGAAGAGCTGGGCTCAGTCTTCTTTCCTGCCTGACAGGAGTCCCAGGGAGCATGAGAGGCAGCTCAGGTCTTCTTGGAAGGAACAGACCATGGGGTGGTTCTCTGACAGGAGCACTCCCCAAGCCTGCAGTTGAGTCAGTGCATGACCAAAGGGAGCAGGAACCCACAACTCTGTAAATAGACAGTTTGGAGAGCCACAAGCCCAGGCCTCCATTCTTCCCACCCTGCTAGCCAAAACATTTGGAACTAGCTAATTCACATGAGACCAGCTTTAAGAGGATGGAGGCAGTCCCCTCCCTGGCACGAAGCATACCCGGGTAAGCGCACTCTGCTGGGAGAGGAGACATACACATTCCCCGGGGCAGGAGGGAATTGAGCCATGTGAAATTCCCCAAGTTCGGCACTAGCCTTTTGAGCGCCGAGCGCAGTGTATACAAAACACTGCTGCGCTGCCAACCACCCTGCCTTTCCCTTGCAAGAATGGACCCACGCTGTGTTCCTGGAAAAAAGCCAAGAGAGAGCCTAAATTGTGAAGCCCAAGGGAATCTCAGCCCCCAAGCAAGGTAGATTTAAGAGGCTGTGTTGTCCATGGCTTGCTCAGGCAGAGGAGCAGCCTCCTGGTTTTAGTGGCTGCCATTTTGAGGTAGAGCATGGCTCAGGAAATATCACTACAAAAGGCAAAGATTTGTGGTGGCTGCCAAGCACTGGCATTGCAGCATTCCCCAGTGATGCCCAAGACCTTTTCTAAGCCTGCTTCCCCCAAACCAAAACATCACTGTCGTTGCCATGCTAGCACTCCACAAAGCAAGAGCAGAGGCAGCTCCCCCAGAGTCCGAACCACTGCACAATAAATTCTGTACAGACCCAGGACTGCCCACAAAACAGGCACTACAGGAGAGCAGGGAGATTGCGAGATAAAGTTGCCAAGTGACTCTCTTCCCTCTCAAAGTGACAAGGCACAAAGTTGCAGGATTAAGCCTGCAGCAAAATTAGTCCTGCTGGAACTTACTTTCTGTCTAGGTAGCAAGGCTGAGTTTATTTAACAGTAGCGGTTAAAGGACAATAAAAGAATACAGGGGTAAGTAAGGGTGGATTTAGACAAGGCAAACCATTAACAGTCTGTATTAAGACTTGAAAGTAACCAAGTGGTTGGTAGCTGTCAGTGAAGACAGTACTTAGAGCAGAAGTGGAAGAGCTGAATGAATAGAACAATAAATTGATAGAGTATTTGGCCATAACATGGGACTGCTGCTGTGAATGATTACAGGCGTGCAACAAGGCAGGAGTAAACAGCTCCCAAGCCCCACAGCTGTGATGTTTTGTTATTTAGCAGAGACCATCTGGTGCACATCAGAGAAGACTTCATCTTCTCACTATGGACTTCCAGCCTTTAGAGGTTATACTCTGTTTTTGGGCTTCTGACACAAATACATGCAAAAGGCCTTCCCGGCAGGAAGTGCCTAACTCCTTTAACTGGGAAGCCAAAATTAACAGTCCTGCTAAGACACCTTTCCTACCCTCACCTCTTGGTTATCTCCTAAAACAAGAGGAACCACAAAGGAGCCTGTGACGACTGAAAGGGAGGCTCTGCCAGCAGCAGAGTTCCCTCTGTGCATGCGTCACTTGCTGCAGCCTGCCTGGGGTGACGGTGCTGTCAGCAGGAAGGGGTTACCAGGAGAGGTGCGGCTCCAGAGCTTTTCACCTTTCACTTCCCTAGCTTTTCTGCAGCTAGAAACAGGCTACAAGTGCATTCCAATTTCTACATTTAGGATATGTGTTCATCGACTTGTTTAATTTGAAGTCCTAAGAAAGGACTTCTTTTTAGGAAAAAAGAAAGAAAACAAAGTAAGGCACACATCCCTTTGTCATAGACTGGCATTTCAAAAACTCCAAACCTTTTTAATGCCTTTGACTTCACGTGATTTTTGTCTCATAGGGAAGACTCTTTCCCTGGAATCTATATCCCCATTTCTTTCCAAAAAAGAAGAACAAAAGGTAAGTTTTAACTTGGTGTTGATGCAATATTCACCCCACCCAGAACCAACTTTGAAAGCTCATGTAAAAAACATGAAGAGTAATTTTTACTTAGCTCTTGTTATGAACAATTCAGAGATAAGAAACAAGGCAAGACACGTCTCAGCTGCAAGTGTGAACATGATCTCAACACTGCAACATTTTCCTTGCCTGGCTAGAGATGGGTTGGCAGCATGAGGTATATGAAGGTAGGTTACAGGTGACAAGAATGTAAAAAGCCTGTTATTAAACTAGGTGTAAGCAGTCTTGGAACTTCATTAGGGCCAGGGAATTCAGCCCTGGACATTGCACCTGCTTGATTATTCACTATTAAACAAATGCTGTAGAGTTAGTTTCAAGTTGGAGAGGATTCAGACACAGCTCTTCCTGCCCTCTGACTGGGCAGCGGATGGAAAGCAGTTTGTGCCATGGACAAACTCCATGTGCTCACCTCTTTCAGGAGAGAAGCGAAGTCTTCACAAGTTTTCACCAGGTGCAGAGGACAAGTCATTTGCTGTCCTCCAACTGCAGCTATAGAAGGGGAGTGAACTGCAGTGTGTTAAAGGTACATTTGGGCACTGACCTATTTTTGTTCATCTGCCATGGGAGAGACATGTGGAAACATTGTGGTTTGATGGATTTGATTAAAAATATGCTAATGCATAAAGAAAATTAAGTGCATCCCTTGGGCTCCTGGCAAGCTGCCAAGACAGACACTGGGACCACCAACAGGGGATCCTTATGCTCCAGCTTTTGCAATCCTTCAGATTCCTACTGCCGAGGATGGTGACCCAGCAGAAATGGGGCTTAAAGTTGAGTGGTTTGCGTGTCCTGCCTCCACTTCTCTCCAAATGCCACAATATTTTAAAATTTATGCCCCAGGTGCTGGAATCAGCAAGCATAAGAACATCTTTGTTTTCACTGAAAAAAGTACTTCTGCCATCATTGTTGAAGAAAGAAAGCTTGCAAACATGAAGCAAGGGTACTCAAAATGCTTGGAAACAAAAAGACTGTGAAAGAGAACTCCAAGTTCATTTTCTAAAGCATCTCATTATTTCTAAACCAAATGCAGTTTTGGAGGCCTGGCTTATGGTTTTTCAAGCTCCTGAGGCAAAGCTGCAAATGTGGCCTTTATTCCCACGCAGGAGAAGCTCTGCCTGCCCTCCTCCCTCCGTACTGTTCAGAGAGGGAATGAGGGGAAAAAAGGCAAATCAAAATAACTCAAGCAGGCACAATGTTACCCTCTGCTCCACCAGTGTTTAGTGCACTACTGTCATCATTCAAGTGGATTTACTCAAGGTACCACATTAGAAAGCTCTAACCTGGCTGCAGAAGTAGGTGAATCACATACTCTGCTGCTGTTCTTCAGGTAGGAAGCAGCTTTCATTAGCAAAGTCTGAAGTGTCCAGCTCTCCTAGTGCTCGTAATCCTTCTGTGAGTAGTTGTTCTTTCCATAGTGTGATTCATTCTGTTGTCCTGCAGCCTTCAGAGCTGGAATGGGTCAGCCCACCACAGCTGGGGATGCAAGTACCTGTCACACAGCGGCACTGCTCAGCACCTAATTGGGGTACAGTCACCAGGAGTGAAAGGAAAAGAAGGGCTCATGTTTTCTTAAGCTGCCTGAACCCAAGCAGACCTAGGAAACCCTTTGAATCCTCTGAAACCCTCAATCAGGCCTATAGAGAAATGAAAACAGAGACCACCTGAGTGAAAGAGGTTCTTCCACACCCGTGACCAGGGCACAAACTAGAAAATTAAAACCAAACATTTCGGCAACCTAATAGGTTTGTGTTTTCATAGCACCAGCTCCAAGCAAGAAACAGTTTAAATTTCTGATTTCTGAGGCCTGTCATTCTGGGAAAGGACACTTCTGTCAGGGAGGTCTGTGTCTGACCAGGACCATCTCTCTCAGGTTCTCAGTAGCCTTTTTAAAACTGAAGAGCCAAATTTCTAGGAGTAAAACTGCAGGGTATCTTGCGCAATGTTGCCATGATGGTTTTCATTTAGAAGCAAGGAAGAATTTGGCTATTTTTTCAGATAATTATTCCTTCCCACAGTCCACAGTTGTTTTCCTTGTTTACAGGTATAGAATTGTAATGCCATCATTTTGTGGGGAGAGTAATCATGTTACAGAGCACTCTTACAGACCACAGATTGAAACATTAATCCAAACAGTAGGTTCAGTTTGTTGTATGTGTTTTCCTTTTTAAAACAAAACCAGAACACTATTAAACAGTAGGGAGTAACTTTCCTTGTCTCTCAATGCTACATGTGTGCACAAGTTTGTCCTTGAATTCTGGTATTTGGCCTATGAAGCCAACACGCATAAAGCCTCCGATACCCCAAACGCCAGGCTTTAAAAACAAACTCTATAAACTCTGATTATATCAAAAACATGATTCTGCCTCAAAGCCAAGTAACAAAGCTCACTGAAGGGAACTTGCTGTAAACTCTGGAGATTAATCATCTCTATCAGGATGGCAAGTGCAGAGCATGTGATCCCAGTCTCACCTCAACTTTTTACTTCCAACCCCCTTTGGAATTACAATGCTTAAGGGGCCATATGCTGCTATATAGTAGATCCCATTTCCATAACAGACACTGAATAGTTTGGAGGAGGAAAGACCAAGGACCAGGAAAAAAAAAATTAAATAGGATATTCTCTGCCCCACCCCCAAATTAAGGCTTTATATTTCAAAGAAAGCCCAGCATCTTTAGTCACCCTTAGAAACAAAACGTTTAGTGAAGTATTGCACAGTCTCAGGGAACAATAAGTATTCTTTCTGGCATGCAAATCAGTGCTCAGCAAGCAGAACAAACTTACACTTGCAATGCAAACTGGTTTAATGCCAGAGAAAACGTAAATCCACCATCCTCATGAGAAATTGGGTGTTCTGCTGCACAGAAGAACGTTTAGGCAAGATTCAACTTTAGCATTTGCATGCAAAAGGAAAATTTAATTTTAGAACAAGGTCTCATACCACATTAGAGAATCATACAGCCAAGCAACAAAACCAGAAGAATCTAGCTAGTGTGGATTTCTGCATGTCATTCAGGTGGCAGATAAGTAGCAGCAACTTTGTATGTTCGTCTGAGCACGCTGAACAGCCCCTCTCCAAGGCAGAGCTTCTAACTCCTGAATCCACAAGATGGAGCCAGCAGTTCTCAGGAAGAGATGCCTGTACCATCCCAGGAATGTCAGCACTTAGCTCACAGAACCACACTAAAATGTTCTGGTTGGGGCAGAACACGGGCAAATAGCAAGGCAGAAGCCAAGCTACGTACGAGTCATCATCTTCCCATTTCATCCTGCTGCAACTAGAGGCAAGCCTGTTCCTCACAAGCACTCGCAGACTATCTGAAGGAAAAGGTGCCAGCCTGGGCTTTGGGTACAGCTGCGTAACACAGCTGTGCTCAGAACCCTCTCCTGCCTCCTACACGGCACTTTCCACGCTACCCTTTCTCTGCCACAGAATGTTTTAAAAGTTACTTCACCGGGAAGGAGAGCAACATAAACCACCGTGGCAATCAGAAACACAGAGCAAACACCAGGCAAGCACCATGTAAACAAGATTATGTAAATTGCTGTAGTCCTTGGCCAGAAGTCATCAGCTAGAGAATGTTCCACTTCCAACTTGTACAGCAGTGGTGGCAGAAACTGCTTGAAAGTTTACTGTGAATCCCATTGCTCTGCCACTCCAAATTAAGTGCCATTAGAGAACAGTGAGTCTGTCCAGAGCCATCCTGCCTCAGAGGCATCTCAGGATCTCTCCTGCAGTTCGTTCACCACAAACCTAAACAGAGAATGGAGTCTGGCACACTCAGAAGACTAAGGACTAGTTTTTCCACACAGTGTTGCTTATTCTGTTATTCAAGCCACAAGACTGTCTGAAGAAAAGACAAAGCAACTGTCATTTATACAGTTGATACAAGCTGTCTGATCCAATTAGGTTCTGGAAGATTAACTGTGAATGAACCAAACTACTATGTCAGTTTAGTCCTGAAAAACATGCATACCATTTCCAGAGAGCCAATGATGAGGGTCTCAGTCACCCCCTCCTCCCCTCCCTTCCCATAGTCTGCAATATAATCTTGTTACATATTTGATAGAAAGGTTAGTTCCAGACACTGAAAATCAGTGGCTGGCTGGTTCAAGAATTTGGGGATTAGACATGCTTTTAGAATGCTGTAAAAATCAGTAACAAACAAATATGAAGCTCATTTTTTCTTTTTATTATCAATAGTAATACAAATCAGTTGTATTAGCATGATAATGAAAAGTGACCAGTTTTACAGACATTAAAAATGTTTGTGCAAGTTAGAGACAAAGCTCTGAAGCTAGGTAAGGAAAAAAAAATAAGAATTTACATTGTATAGTATAGCATACATAGTTTAGAGGCAGTTTCATCAAGTCTTGCAATCACAATCACTTCCTCTACACTAAACCTCTCACTTGGTGTTAGAGATAACACCTTCCCCTCCCAAGAGGAACACCTGCCATTTCCATGAAGTGTGGAGATTACGGTGAAAATCATAGGGGTTTTTTTGTTCCTCTTCCCTCCTTCTCCCAACTATGAAGTCAACAGGAGGTGAACACTACAACATATGCTTATAGCAATTAAGGAAAGCTTCTGTCTACATAAGCTCTGAGTTGAACTGATAAACAGTATCCTCTTTTTGAGCAAGAATTGATAGACCTGTCAGGCCTAAGAACTGGGTTAATGCTTTGGAAAGCTTTAAAAAAAGATCTGGGTGAGCATTTAGTTAGATGCATTTCCCCCCTACACACCTCTTACTACATTCCAGATTGTAGTTCTGTACCTTAGACCTGAAGCATTCTTGAGCATTATACTTAAGCCAAATAGGATTCAACTGGAACTTCAGATGGTTATTAACATCTTACTGAAGTTTAATGCCCAGTAAATGTATGCATACATCTTTCTACTCATCAAGCCAAGTGTTCACCTAGAAATTGCAGTAGAGGTGTATCAGTCTGTAAAAGAACACATATGGCATAAGTCATTGAAAACACACTTCATGCTGCATCTGTACTCCCACCTGGAGAGGTGCTCCTCTACAAGAGTCAAGTCTGCCTTTGCAGTCCTGGAGTTTAACCTGCTTTTTTTCATACAATGACTTAGCCCTTGTTGTAACAGGGGCTTGTTTGCTCTGCTCTAACCAGAAGGAAAACTGGAGCACTTGAAGCTAAGCCACATATGGAAGATTGCATGTAGCAGTAAACAGTTCCCTGACTTCATGTTAAGCCATTACGCAAGAATAATACTTGAATGCTTAAGTGCAAGTGCATAGTCAAGTCTTGCATGACCTCCAGCTGCAAATATCCAGTTATCTGCCTACAGCCATGCTCCAGAATGATTTAAGAGCACATTATACCAGCAAAGGGAAGTCTTGGTTTTTAATTGCCCAGCATGCAAAGGTTGATAGAACACATCAGGTTCAATTCAGCCTTCAGCCTGTTCAGCTACACAGCAGGGCCAGCAGGCAGCCACACACTCCCTGCTGCCTAAGTCGCCCCTTATTTGATGTACCTGATGTGCAGTTACTCAAAGCTCCATTTACTCTGCTCACAGGATGCTGTGCCATTTTATACTCACTCCACTCAACCCACCTGATGCTGATGTCCATTAATGTCCAGTGAAGCAAACCCAGAAGTCATTCAAGGACCCCAAATCATATTGCCCCTATTCAGAAGGGCATACATTCAGGCACTTCCACCATGAGGTGGAGGCAACAGGATTCCAGTCCAGGGGACCAGTTTTATTGCCTTCCTGGTACAAGTCAGAAAGCTTGCTGCCCACTGCTCCAAAGTAGGCAAGGTAGCTGCTTTGTTTATCGTGTTTTCAGCTGTAACTGGCAAGTTAAACTGAGTTGGTCACAAGTACAAAAGAGGAATACTGAAAAGCTGCTTTATTTAGTCTCCAGGCCTGGTTTTTCTGGAGCAGGTGACAAGCACAGAACACTGAAGAGATGCAGCATCAAGCCATGAAGCAGCAAGCACCTTCTTCCAAGTAAGTCCACCTCAGTGGCGTAGCTTTATCAGTTGGGAAAAATAAAAATAACCTGAGTGAAAACAGCACGTGGACTGTAAGAACGCCAGTGGGTGACTCACTGTTCTGAGAAGAAATTCATCTGTCCTATCAAATACTGTCAGGTACTTTAAGACTAGAGAGATCAAAGGTCAAGGCATGCAAGTCTCTTGAGCCAATACAGCTGAGCTGCTCACTGTGAGCTTTGCTGAATTCATTATTCATACAGCAAGGACAGTTTATTCAGTTTTGTTAGACACATTTTACAACCCACCTTGGAGGCGCTTGACCTAGATAAGCTTGTAATGTGAACTCAACTGTTGTTTATCCTTTAGGTTAATTAAGGACTTAACCTTTAAGTCTCAACTAAAACCAAACTTAAGTGAGCTGCCTTCCTCCAGAAGGGGACATTCATTTGCTGTATGCACAATATACAGTCAGAAATGGACTTTTATCCATGGAAGTTCAAGAGGAAACTTTGTTAGAAATATTACAGCTCCCTGTGTCCTATTAGGTGCTTAGGCTTTAGACACAGGTGGCACAGCTCAAATGACAAATTCTGTAAGCCAGCAGGCTTCCAGCTTCTGCTTCAAACCAGTATTGGGTATTACGAAGCCAACTTCACAATTAATTAACACTGTTCACAGAGAAGCATTTTAAGAGCTGGTTAACCATTCTTTCTGCCCATACCAGATAAGAGTAACAAAAAAGGAATTTAGTTTGACAAGAATGAAGATTACAGCACCTTTTATTTAGTACAGTTTCCCCAATCCAATGAGTTGCCTGACAAGATGAACTAGTTATAGAAGACAATGAGTTCTTGGTAAGTCCCTGTGAAACCTCAGGCCAACAGAGGTTCTGATATAGATCACATCTTACTTTTTTCAATGTTCAGAGATGGAATGCACAAAAGCAATCTAGTACATGTTAAAAATATTTTTCAACCTCAAATTACAACACTAAGTACTGAACAGCATTCACTACTCCTTCACCTCAGGAAGAAACACCATTTGTTAATTTAGTGCTGCAGTGAGCTTCACTGAACAACCACTTGTATTACTTTCACCAATCAACTGTGTTTTAAGAATCCAGTTACAAGCAAGATACAGTTACTCTTCAAGTTTCTCTACTCCTTCTAGGCAGAAAGCCATAATTCATTGAGGAACTCCACAACCAGAAAAGAGTTCCTTTCCACAGTGACAGAAGTGATTTTTGGCAACTGCACTTAATTTAAACTGCATCAGAAAGTTCATTTCAGTCAACTGACAACAGAACCTGCTAAGTACTGACTTCTAGACTGTTTTTGTTGAACAGACATGACCACCATCGCATAACTGACAGCAAAACTCACCATGTGCTAGGTTGCTGTGCATCAGAAACAGTACATATAAAATTAACAGTGAGTAATAGATGTGGCAACTGCTTAACTTCATTTGCTTTTTGACACCATACAGCTCACTAGCCAGCTAATCATTGAGAGGTAGCATATATGCCTCACCTATTCCAAGTCATGACTGTGTGATGGGACCCACCCTTACTCAACATTTTCATCTTCAGCAAGACAAGAGACAGATGCAGATGTTTTCTCACTTTCCAACATCATCATCACAAGTGTTCCAATATAAACATAACTGATTAAATCAACACTTATTTCCACTATTCCAGTACAAGGGAAGGGTAGGATGATAGATGTAGAGTGTAATTGAGTCAAGACACAATACATGGAAGAAACCCAGGACAGCATTTTAAGGAGATGGTGATAATACTATTCCTTTTGAAGAAAGGCTTACAGTCATTTTCTCACCCCATACCACTAATTTAAGGATGAGAAGGCAGACCCCAGCAGGGAATGCATCTAGCCTGTACTGAAATATCAATTTTTGCATTGCCTAAATAAGTCTGAATTGAATCCATAGGCTTGATTCATGAATGCTGTATTGACTAAACAGAACACAAAAGAAAGTTTGTTTCGAGTTGACTCTCAACTGTCAGTTGCTATTTCTTACGTGGAGTGTGGGGAGGAGGTCAGCAGATTTCAGTGCAAGAAATATCAGTGACAACAAAGAGAAGATGGAGACTCAAACCCTTTACCAGGTGTCATCTAGCCTTTCTGCAGTTTGCACCATCAAGGAGGGCAGCAACAGCGGGAAAAAGTGTTTGAACCTGAACAGCTGTGCTTGTTAAGGCCAGTAGAGGTTCAAGAGAAACATAGAGAAACATTAGAAGGAAGTTAATACAAAAGTACATTGTGTAACCAAGCAGAAGGATTGTAGTTCTGAAACTGTTTCTAGTTTTGAAAGTTGGAAGATGGAGCCCATTTCAGTTTAAATAGGCAAAGGTTTTGTTGGATACCAGAAATGGTTGCAAAGTTGTTTTCACATTTTGAAGGTGTGATATGCAAAGCAAAAGATAAGGGAGTCAATACAGACTTCCTTTCATGAATCCAGCCCTATATCCTTAGTGGTATTTTATCTATGCCACCTGTAGATAGATATTTACAGTTCCAAAGCATCACAGTAAGCAACATCTTTCTTTAAAGCTTTTCTTGTTCTTGCCACTTTTCTTGCCATTCTTGTCTTTGTTTTCCGACATTTTCTTTGCTCTTATTTCTCTCATTAAATCAAAGAATACCTAGGAGGGAAAAATAAAGAAAGATTAAACAAGATCAGCCACCAGAAAGCAGATAAAAACTACTGTATTCAGTAGCAAATAAAGATGTAGAACCACACAGTACTCAACACAGCAGAAGTAAGTCTAGACAAAGATCCCAGTGACAAACTCAACATCAGAACTACGTGGTGTGTCAAGCAGTGGCAAAAGCTGCACAATCTTACCTGGCTATCAAAAAAATTCAACAGTCCTGTTTTAAGAGCTTTTTATTCAATACCATTCTTGCACAAAAGCAGCATTCAGAGCTCATGAGAACATTTGTGTGTGCCTAGCAAACATTCCGCTGCTGTTAACTATGGAAAGCATTTAGTCCAGTCCTTTCCATGTAGTTAGAGGTGTGCTCTCCTTGGTAGTATTCTGCTTGGTCTATGATTACAAAGGTGCAGCATTCGAGTGACAGGCCACAAAAAATTCTCAAGACTATGTTATAGAAAGATTTAGAGAAAGTCATGCTTTCTTTTGTTTCTCTAGCTTTTTGTCCAAAATTTAGGCAATTTCACCCCTGTATTCCTGATGTCTAGGTACATACCACCTAAGGTGCAAGAGCTGTTCTGCTGTACAGTTATTGCGTAAAATTATTTTTAGGATTACAGAACAAGAGTTTAGCATCACTCTGTAGAACTAGAATGTGTTCTTTTCTAAATGGGGAACTCTCAAGCCTTTGATACTTGGAAACAAGACCATGCTACTGATCAAAAGTAGATTAGTTTATAATTCAAAACGCTCTTCAGTGTTTTTTTATTCTGCCACAGTATTAACACACAATCACCACAAAGATGAATAACTTATCTTACAATTTACAATACACCAAACAGTACTTATACAGAGGATAACCAGTATGCCACACAAACAAGCCAGTGAAGAGCTGTAACAGCAAATCTAGATCACCGTGCTAGTATACTCCAGACACACAGCTCCATTGCTGTTAATCCCAACTGATCAGAAAACTAGTCTAAATATAAAACAGGCTAGCCATTCACTAGTAATATGAGATGCTTATAGGCAAAAGCAAGTCTAAATATTCACGTTTCAGTACATCACCCAGTTTATGCAACTGACGATGACTTTCTAGTAACATTCTGCAAGTCAGAATGGTTCTTTACCAAACTGAAATTATGCCATGTCCTTTAAACCAAAAAACCTCAATCCAGGAGTTTCATATACTGTAGTTTTAATGAGAGAAGTTCCTACCAGTAACTTGTGCACCAACAGCATTTCCACTTGTGAACTAATATAGAAGAACAGGAAGGACTGTCTAGAAGAACTTAAAAGTACAGCCAGCTGCAAGCATTCTTTATCCAAAGAGAAAACTGCTTAAAATTTGTAATCTTTAAACAAATGCGTATTAGCAAGACACATTTGGAAACCTTAGGGTGCAAAACAGTAATTTCACATCATCTTCTGTGAACTGGTGAAGTAAAAAGGCACCCTTTTCTTCAAGAAGTCCTCGCTACAAACAAAATAAAAGGGATGATTGAAACTGATTTATCCTCTATACTGGACAAACACTCCATAGTCATAACTCATTTCTCCTCTGGAATATCCCACCACCACTGTTGATGCAAAAAACCAGCAGCAGAATAACGTGAGAATACTACCAAGGACAAGTCAAAACAGGACAGGGACACAGCAAAAAGTTCTTCTCACAATTCAAAGTAGTCTTGGCAGAAAAGAATAAAATATTTAAGATTAACTACACTACATGTAGCTTTATAGGGAAGGGGGAACAATTTCTAAGTGTCCATAGCTTGTTATTTATTGGTGTTATAAGTAGGACACAGCCTACAAACAAAATAACATACTTCAGGGAATCCTTAGAACCATTTACCCAAAGTATTACTGAAAAACTATTGGTTCAGGTACAAACAGTTAAAACAAGACAATAGCATTAACTTGTTCCAGATCTCAGGTTCCCTTAAGCTAGGTATGTGCTTAAGTGTACCCATTCCACTAAGTTCATTGTTTATGGGGTTTTTTTAAAATAAACTAGGCTTTCAGAAGCCAAACTGTGGACTTGCTTTTGTCCCAGCAAGAGTCAGCTACTAAACAAGGAGCAATGATCTAATTGAGCAGATGTCATTTGTCTTACCTTATCTACATTCGCTCTAGTTTTGGCAGAGGTTTCTACGTACTGCACCCCCCATTCTTCTGCCTTACTTCGAGCCTCTTCTACAGGCACTTGTCTGCGCTCCTCCAGGTCAGATTTGTTTCCCACTACCAGTAAAGGGATTTTATCCTCTTCAGCCTTCACACGCAGGATCTGTTCCCTAATGCATTAGGTATTCAAAATAAAAATAACTGTGTTAGTAGTAGCAACAAAACTCCCACACTTACGAGGAGTGGATCAAGTGGTCTGCACATTACTAGTGTTTACAACTGAGTATTTCCCAACAGCTGGACACACACTTTAAATTTATTCCAAGATTAGCATAGTAATGCTACGGGCTTTACACTGCTGAAAGCCTCACACTTCCAGGAAGGCAGTTTTACCATTCAGTTAGTGAGTAATCAGGCTCTACGAAAGAACAGTATGGCAGAAGAGCAACTGGCAGCAGGAGTTCACATTGGAATGAGGAAAAGAGTACAAGTGCCATGTTTGCCAAGTTTCACCTTGGCATTCAGTCACCATCTTCAATTCACAGTCTGCATCACATCTCAATATAGGTCTGTGCAACATCAAGTCTTTGCCAAGGCAGTAGGTTGGGAACAGCCCAAGTAGCTGGCAGAGATCATTCTTAATGGCTACCTAAACTTTACCCAAAGGAGAGAGTTACTACACAATGCTGAACTAAAATGCTAGCAACCTTCCTCCTTCAAAGCCTCCAGGCAGATATTTGAACTGTCAGCACTAACCTGTCATGCTAAGAGGACGTATCAGCATCCAGGAAAGGAGATGGAGTGATGTTGCTTACCAGTCTCAGTTTGTGCTGTTACTGGGGTAAAACACAAGTTGAAACCAGACTGACATATGCTGCTGTCCATCTAGGATGCTGGAAGAACTCAACCACTCTATACTATTTTTAGATTGCTTCATTTTGTTACGAAGAAGAGCTAAATGAGGCATGAGCACAGTGCTACACCCTCTCATCTCACTGAGTTACCACACTACTTCAGATGCCTGCATTTTCCATCCACAAAATAACAATGTATGGAGAGTACATGAGACTCTAAAATAGCATTAACACTGAAGCAGACAATCTGCTGTTGCATTTAACTGCACCTTCACACGTTTTCAGATTACAGAGGCACTGAAAGCAAACACTGAATGCATAGCATCGGCAGGAGAGCTAGGGTTTAAAGACAAGCCCACGGTTTGTTCAGTATTCAACTTTTTCACTGCGTTAGAATTCTGGAACTTAAAAGGATCAGTAATGCCAATCTGCAGTTTGGCCTGGGTGGCTGGTGACTCATACTACCCATTCCCCACTCCTTCCTGGGCCAAGGAGCTGGTTCTTGCATGCCAGACTAACGTTCCATTTAATTAATTTCACTGTTTTACTTCTGAACCACTGAAAAGTAGGAGATTCTGCAACACAAAGCTCTTAGGCCCTTCTTGCCCATCTTCAGGGCTAGCTTGCTTTTTCATTGTTTTGCTCTGCTGGAATCTTGAACCAACACACAGTTAACCTAGTTACAGAAGTCTGACAAAAGAAACAAACTGCCAAGACAAACACTCCTACTCTTTTTCATTCAAAGCCTTAAGCCTTGGGTTTAACATTATATTTCACTTAGGCACATAAGCCAAAAACAAGTGCTTCCACTTGTCTCATTTTCTTTGTGTTCTTTGAGTGTTACCTGACCTTTTCCTCCATCTTACATTAGGAAGAGTCCTAGTACTCTTCAGTTTTGCAGTCCTACAACAGTTGAACTGTTGGCTCCTTTCAGAGCTCCAGTTAGAGCAAACTGAGCTCTGCTTGTGTGCCCCATGACTGTCGGCCTTCCGAAGCAGAAGGAAGTCACATAAGTATTACGTGACCAAGGAACAGTATTTTTATACCTCGTAAAAGATTTTGTGGTCTTCTACTACTGTTGAAACAGTATGATATGTTAAGAACCTGGACCAAAGTTCAGGAGTGCATGGGGAGTTTGCCTTAGCTTTAAGAAAAACCTACAGCACTTCCAGTAGCAGTTAGTATCTGTTAATCGTGTACCACTGAAGCAAAGGGAACCTAAGGCAGACTGAGAAAGAGCTTTTATTCTGACAAGCATAAGGAACTCCCAAAACTTCCCTATGCTTTGGGAAATTTTCCTTCAAGTTATACAGCTGTTCCAGGCAATCTCCAATTTATCTTCTACTGAGGCAACAGGTATTATCGAAAAAGAGTTAGAACACTTGCCCTGAAGAATGTGGCTACACAAATTCTAAAACCAGAACAGTGGCTTAAAACCTTTTTTTATTTACCCCCCACACTACACAAGCAGCTTCTGTGGCCAATCTGGTGCCAATTTTTACATCAGAACTGCTAATCCCAAGAAGAAAAATGGAAGTGCTTACTACTACTGTGTGTCTTTCTAGGAATACGTCTGCCTACAATAGCAATGCTTGGCTGCCAACTCTTGTTTGGCATCAATCCATACCTGAGAGTGGAGGCTAATCCTTCCTTTCCTTAGAGCACCTGCTTCTAGCAGTAAGCAATACTGTGTCTGAAACCTGGCCAAAAGACAGACTTAATTCCAGAAGTACTCTTCTAAGATAATTAAACTTCACATCCACAAAGACTGAAAATTGGCTGAAATATGCCTGTTTTAAGAGTCCAAGAATCTGTTACTTGCCTGAAGTTGCTGCTGGCATAATGTACTCATAAGTTGCAGGCATGAAGACAACTAAAGACAGAGGCTGAATAGTCTGGTTTAGGTTATCAGTTACTGAGAGCAAAATGGTCAGGTGTCACTTTTATTGATCACATGGTAATAGATGAAGGATAAAGAGCTGAAGCTTTTAAGCAGAGTTGTCAGAGCAACATAGGAACCAGATATTTTCCCCTGCCTAGGAGAGAAACCACTTACCGAAACTCTGCTGTTGCTGTGAAGGATTCGTGCTCTGTTATTGAAAAGACAAGAAGAAACCCTTCCCCACTGCGGAAATAGTTATCTCTGATAGCTGCATAATCCTCCTGTCCTGCTGTGTCCAGAATGTCTATCTGAACTTCTTCACCATCCAGAACTACTTTCTTTCTGTAGCTGTCAGCCTTGGTAGGTTCATAGTCTTCTACAAACTGACAAGAAAGGGATTAGTGTTTAGAATTACTGTCAGACAGTCTCAGTATTTGTCCATATTCCTTCTTTCACTTCAGTGACATTTAAATTCCCCAAAACTTTCGCATAATACAGTCAGCTACTAAGTTCCACCACTTTTTTTTTTTTTAGTTTTACTATTAAAAGCAAATTATTTAAGCACTTAATACATCAAAGAGCCAGTTTTCCTACTCAAAAGAAACTTGCTACACAAAACACTGTTCAGCAACTTCAGTACAATTTAAGAACACAGTTGCAGTATAAGGCACCAGCAATCTGCTGGCATTATTTAGATTTCCCACTTTAAGAAAATGTATTTCAGTATACTTCAGGTACAGGTATCTGAACATTTAACAGGTGTAGATAAGAGCATCCAGCTGCTGAAACTCAAAGCCTGCTCTATAATTACACAGGCACATACTTTAGTCCGTTCAGTATTGATCAGACCCACAAAGCCACTGCCAGTTCAACTTAGTTCTGTGCTGACAGCACAGAAGTAGAGAGGTAAAGAGCCTCTCAGCCTCAGAACACAACAATTAAGCCCAATGAAGCTGGCTGGCTTTCATTAACGACTACATCACCTGTTCAGATACTTACACCACCATAGTATGTGTGGACACCCTCCCGATAGATAAATGCTAACTTTTGAATTACAGGATCATTTATTCCTTCACATACTAGTCTGGACTGCCTAATCTAGCTTCCTGTATAGTAGTATGGAAGAATTCATGCTATGAACACGCCTACTTCATCACCTGGCTCAGAATGAGCTAGGATGTTTACTTTTGACTTCAGCCTTAACTGACCTAAATTACAAAATTAAAGTTCAACTCCAACTAGTAACAGCTTCTGTACACAAGCACATGTACATTATGCATGTCTCCTGAAGACTGTTCTTTCACAAATAAGCATCAATTTTGTCACGTTTAGCCAGAGATGTTTCCAGAGGGCATGTCTCCCAGCTTCCTACATTCTGCTCCTGCCAGTTGGGTCATCAGGTCTTTTGCTCATCACATTTAGTTCCCCAGTCCCAGAAAAAAAAAAGCATAGCAAGCTGTATGAATTTGTGCTTTAGAGAAGCTGAACCAAAGTTACTTACCTCATCATACATAAACTGAAGGGTGAGTGCAGATTTGCCCACACCTCCACTGCCAACCATAATTACTTTATGGAGGGCCAAGGAACTCTGGTTCTTGCTCTTGCTGGCAGCCATTGTCCTGCTTGGCACAGACGAAGTACCAGGAAACCAATTAGATCTGCAGACAGAAGAAGCACAGTCACCCATCCATGACATTGGTGACATCAAGGTAGCATGCAGGTAAAGTGTCTCACAAGTGCTGAAAGACCAGATTAAAACCCTGCCCCACAAGCCTAAAGAATGGGCCACTCCAATGCACTGGCATGCAAACCATGCCTAAAGTATGAGTAGGACAAGGTATTAAAACAAATACCTTCTATTTGTGACAACATTATGATTAATAAAAGTACCAAAGGTTTCTAACAAGCTGCTCTCATTTGTAAACCCAGCCTACAAGACTACTGTCTAGAGCAGTTTCTAAAGAAAAACCCACTCTTTCTCAAACGACATGAAACTAAGTGGTTTTTATTGTTCTTGTTATAAGGCTTTACACCTTTCTAAAATATTTCTTTAATGTTGATACAGCTATAACTTAGATCTGCTCATAGGCAGAAATCTGGCTTTTGATCTTCTCCCTATGTAGGCTAAGAAAACAGCAGAGATACACAGTAAATTGGCAGGAACAAGTTGCAAAAGCTTCTAGCAGAAAGCCTTATGACATGGCATTAACATTTATTTTACACTCTTCCTGCCTTTTGATGCTGCAAATCTTATTTGCTCAGAAAAAAAAAAATCCTGCTTTACTGCAAAAAAATCTCAGTTCCTATTCTTCTCCTGATGTTGCTAAGCCGTAAAGGAGTAAGTGTCAATAAACAAGCCCTAGCTAACAAGCCTCTGTTTGTGTGTTATGCAAGCCTAGTAATTAAATGCTGGAGGCTTCTTAAAAATAATACTGCCTCTTTTTTTGGTTGGTTGGGTTTTTCTAAGAGTAGCTGGACACGGTAGTTGTACCAGAAGCACAAGCAGCAGCTGCCACACTGATTAGTACAGAGCAGCGTCTCTAAGAACAGAACACTGAGGATAAAAGCAGAAGTAAGTGAAACAAAGATGTGTCACCAGTCAGGATTCCCACACAGAAAAAAACCCAAATATGAATATTTCAGACACATGATGTGTATATGGAAGATGGCAGGATAGCAACTCTTGTGTCCTCAGAGCACCACAAACGACCCCAGCTGTTCATATGCTGGCAGAGAGCTGTAAGGAGACCAGCAGACCATTCAGAAAACACTGCTACAGGAAGTGGCTGTATCAGCCTTGATTTATAGCAGCACACTTTATTTCAGAAGCACAGAAGCAATGGGCCTTCCAGGAGTCTCAAATTTGCCTGCACACAATCACTCTAGAAAAACACTGCAACTGCCACGGCATCAAGTGCTACTGTATGGAAACACAAGGCCAGCAGTAGAAGTTACTGAGTAATATATTGGAAAAAGCTTCAGGACAACCAGCTGCCCTAAACAAAATTAACAAGAGACTAAGGGATCATCAGCCTGCAAACACGCCATAGGATTATTTAGCCTGGAAAGGGACCTTTGGATGCTGTCCAGTCCAAACCTCTCCCTGAAAGCAGTTTGCTCCAAGCAATCCAGTTTATGTGCCCTGCATTTTGAGACTGACAATTCCATGACAAGTCCGGACAACTGCCCTTGGAGCACACTGATAGTGACTATTTTGTTTTCCCCTTGTCATGACTTGATGTTCTGAAAAGCAGCAAATCAAATTAAGTTCTCATTGACTTGTGCATACAAGAACAAACATGCCAACAATCAAAAAGTGCCCTCAGGACAGCATTTTCAAACATCTGAGCAGCAGTATTTTTCCATGCAGAGTTTTTTGCTCACACCTGTTTGCTACATACATTTAGTACAGCAATGCAAATTAATCATCTTTAAGTGCTCGTTCTGGGATAAACACTGGTAAGTGAAGACAGATATTTTCCTCTGGTAATCTCCTCTATTATGTTATACATCAGCTCCCTCATCCAGGGCATTCCTTAGTACAGAAGTGGGGTGTGACAATTCCTACTTCTCCATAGGTTCTCCCTGTACAGCACAAACACACGTTTGTTTGGGACAGTGAATTCAGCCATTGCCACAGACATTCTAAACCAGAAGAGAATTGCAAGACTGATTTTTAACTCTTAGTCACCAGAGAGGCAAGAGAAGAAGAGAACAGTTCCCTGCCAAGGAAATGTGAAAAAACACAACAGGTAGCATCTGAACTAGAGAAGCTGTTGCTTTGCGTATTGTCCACGTGGTCTACAGATGGTAAACTAGAATTCAGCTTGCTTGGACAAAAACACCCAAGGAACAAGAGCTACAGATTGGCCACACAATGAGATAGTTCAGGGACTTTAAGTGTTCCAGAAACAACACAGCTTGCTCTTAAATTGTAGAGAATGCTGTTTTGTCCTAGTTCAAGAGTAGTCTGGCTTTCACAGTAGTAAATAAGCTGTTTTCTGGAGTGTGACCCTTACCTACTTTTCAGTATAATTGTGACTGGTTTTAACCTGTGACTATTCTTTTAACAGGCATCCTAACATTGTTGTAACTGTTGTGTTATCTAACACAAACCTTTCAAGTCACACATTTTTCTGGCATCACAAACTTGGGAATATGTAATAGGCAGCAGCACTAAGTCCACTGTGCTGTGCAACAGCAATAAAGGCATAATTTACTAATAGCCAAGAGAAAAGATTTCTCTGTCCTGTCAATATAAATACTACATCTTTACATGGTCATGGTAAATGAATTGCTGTCTTTTAGGAAAAATACTGACAAACTCGATTCAGTTCATCATAGAGGTAAGTGGAGAGAATATTAAAATCCTTCCTTCTCTATTCCACCCCAACAATGGCCTGTAGAAACTGCAAGGTCAGCCTTACAGTATTACCCGATTCGCAATCAGAGTGTAATATTAAACAAAACCCACCCAATAGCATACAAAATTACAGTTTGATTGCATCTAAAGCTCTTCATGGCCAAGGTACTTGATCTTCCCTGCAGAGCTGTTCCAAGTACCACTTGAATGTTTCAGAGGATCAGGACTACATGAACCCTGTGAATGCAGCAGTATGCTCACAACACTGCCGCTGTGCAGTGTGCACCCAGCGAGGTCCCAGAAGCTTCACACAAAGCATCTCTTCTTTGCTGGCACCAGAGGGAGCGTGGCCCCCTCCAGCCCAGAACAGCCAGGCAGTGCAGAGGCAAGAACAGAGGACAAGGCAAGGCTGAAGCAGCGTAACATAGAATTAACACAGTCAGTATCAGTGCAGAAGTACCAGCGCTTACAGAACAACAGGCTAACAGCACATCGCTGGTTCAGAAAGGGGCATGGTGAGATTATAATAGGAATATTCTAATAAAACAACAAGAGAAGGCATTGGAGCCAACTGTTTGTTTATTTTTATCTCCACCTCTGCAGGCCAAGAAACAGTTTACACAACATGGTTCAAAGCTCACATCCAACAGTTCCTTGAGGTTAAAAAGTTTTTTAAAAATTAAAATAAATCTATTAACACAAGTGGAAGCTCTCTCCTCTGTCATCTGAGTAGGCAAGGATGAATTTTCTTCCTATTCTGTACATTAAGCATCCTTGAGACAGTCAAGACATTGACATTAACTCATCCGTTCACAGAAAAACAAGCCTTGGGAAATCCAACCACTTCTCAAAAAAGCAGCAGTGTCTAGAAGAGCTTGTGACAACTGCAGTTGCTCTAAAACATTATTCAATTCTTTCAGTTTAAGGGACATAGATTTAAGGCAATGGGTCTTAAAGCATCTGCTGAAGAGCTCACTCTGAGTAAGTGTCCAGACAAGACACCCAATGCTGTGGTAAGATGCCTCTCTACGCTATTGCTCTTTACTTGTTGTTTGGCCAGTTTACTTTCCAGCAAGATTTACCCTCCTCTCCCAGGACAAGAAGCAATCCATTGGGCAGTCAGTCAATCTATTTAATTTCCACCTGTCATTTTACTCTCAGGTTTAATGACACCATGTTGAACTTCATATGGTAAGTGTCATCAGCTGTAAAAAAACCAAAAACGAACAAAAACTCACACCCCAAACCTTCTGAAAGTTTATTTGGAGGAGTGAGGTAGGGGAGGTGGTTTCTTCTGGTTAGCATTCATCTTGCTTTGAAATAAACTGCTAGACAGACCCCATGTCAGAGAATAAGCTTTTTCTGGCAGTCTTTCATCTTTAAGAAATTAGAAGTAATTACCTGCTTCATCTGTTTTAAAAGATAAGGATTAAGCCATTGACTTGATAACTCTACATTTATTCTGTAATAAGTAACATACAGCCCTATGCACAATAGGAGCTTTGTGATACTCGTGAAAGATGCTCTTCAGATCAAGAAAGGAAGGTTACACCAGCCACAGGCTGCCCACATGAAGCACAGAATCTACAGCTCAAACCATAGGAGTTACTAATCAGTTGTTTTGATTTAGACTTCTGAAGATCTCTACTTGGCCACAGGACTAATCAAACCACACCACCTCCAATGTAAGGTATCTAACCCTAAACTCACCAGCTATTTCAGCCTTCCCTTGTTTTAGCTGTTTAGATTACAATTTCTGCAGGTTAACTAAGGCCCCCTGCACAATGTTGTGTCATTCTTGGCTGGTCCCTTGAAATTGAGCACTTCAAGGCAATTGTTCATAAACATCTTAGTAAACTGCTTTTTCTCCACCCTCTCCTCAACCTAAACAGTTAAACTGCTCAGAACACAGTTTACAAACAGGACTGGTTTACCTAATACCAAGATTCAAAGACTATGACTGAATAACTACACGTATTTAAAACCAGACCACACTTTCACATCCCTTTTTACTTCACGTGCATTAAGACACCACAGCTGCACAACACTTAAAGGAAAAACCTCTTGCCACTTCGCAAGAAAGAAACTTTGCTACAGTTCATCCAAGTACATAAGAAAAAAAAAAAGAGAGAAGCTTCACTAAGTCTACCTGTTTTCTAATAAATATTCTTCTACTGTAATAAAAGAATTTGAGACCCTCCAAAGGCTTTAATTGGAATTGCTGCTAGGTCTTCCATTCAGTTCGAGATCTAAAACTGAAATAAAGCTCTAAGCTCAAAATTGCTGAGATCAGCCCTTGTTCTCTTGCTGTGCAGCTGATATCTTTGGACATTTCTTTTCATTGCTATCCTGCCACTGAAAGCAGCCATTCTTTGGATTTTAAAACAGGATTCTAGAAACCCTTAGCCCAATAGCTTGACAGAGGAGCTTTGTTAAACCCTTCAGACACCTACTTTTAAAGGAAAATCTGGGTATTCAACCTATTATAAAGACTTAAATATGATGTCATCAAAAGCAAGCACAGAAAGAACAAGGTTTTGCAACAGTATTTTAGTGATCCTCATTTATCAGAATATGAATTAGAGGCTTTGAAGTGTTTGGTTCTGTGATATGCCCACAAGAATGCAGTCACAGAAATTCCCTGGATCACAAAACTAATTAACAATCTCACTGAGCTATGAACTGTAAGAGCTCCTCAGCCATTCTGAGGTTACCCAGAAAATCTTTAAGTACTGAAATTCCATTAGCTTTCAATGGACTGTAAATGCTCCAACTGGTAATACAACTAAAAAAAAAAAAACCATTTGAGATTAAGAGGCATATTTAATGCCACTGGAAAATTTAGGATATGCAGGCTGAAAAATTACAAATGCTACTCTATCCTCTTTCGCTGTGCTAATATCTTACCTCTTGGCCCATATCCAGTTAATGGTTTCCAGAGATCACGATGTGTTTAGTAGAAATTCCTGCTTGGGATATCCTCATATCCTTCCCCATGTAATGGATGTTTCTACCTTCTCAGTTGTGGTGATAGATTTTTCTGGGCCATGTTTAATTGGATCAAGGAATTCATTCAGCTTGAGATGTCTCACAGAGCACACTGGGGCAGTTTCACAGTCCCCATTTATACCACCCAGTCCTGCCATCACCATCTCCTGTCCCTCAGTCCCCTCTCCCTTGCCCCTGGCAGTTCCAGCCCATCTCCTCCTGCAGCAGAGCCATTCAGCACAGCCCACTGGGCCTGCCAGTCACATCTGCAAGGCCACATATGCCTCAGGGCTGATGTGAAGGGAGAAAAACAGTTTGTACAGCTAAGGCCAAAGAAGGCAGAACTACAGCAGCCAAGCAGTTACTCATACTGCTGCAGAAACAGGGCAGTTCCCTGGCCCTGTTCCTAATTCACACCTTAGACAAGGGGCTGTTGCAGCCACCACCCTGCTGCAGTGTCCAGGCTGAGCACTGGAGTGAAATCCAAGCCTCAGATTTGCTTTTGGTAATCAGGCATTTTCTCTCCCTAAGATCTACTAGTAGACTTGCAGTTGCAAAGATAAGGGCACTGGACAGGAAACTCAAAATGGATTTTGAAAACTTAATACTTTATAATATCAGGATTAAAAGTAAGAATTTAAGGCAAGGAACTACTTTACTTTGTACACATGAAGGGATCTAACCTCTTTATATAGGTTCGATCCTTGTTCCAAGTGGCAACAGCCATATCCCTAAATGCTACAGGAAGAAAACACAGAATAAATACATTTACTTGACACACTGAAAGTTACGATTTACAGTGTAACTGTACATTACATTACACCAGTTTCATTACATTATTATTAGTTACTAATCCCGCCTAAATCCCCCAGAATTGTGTGTACACTTACAGACACTGGCTGTCACAAATACGCTCTGGCAGGAGCTACATACACACTGCTAACTACCAGACACATGAAGCAAGACCAGGACTAGCAAGTTCACTGTGTTACAGCAGTTAAAGGTTAAACCAGAACCTGAAGTCAGATCATTATTACTCTCCATCTCAAGGCTGGGGAAAGGATAGGCACAGATTGAGGAACCATTTCAATCCATAGTTGTATTTCATCAAATGAATCAGACTGGAGTGTTAGCTTGCATAATAAGAAAGACTGCAGACTGTGAGATGTACTCCAGAGAGTTCCTAAGACTTGCTCATCTGGAAAAAATCACAGGCAGTATAAAAGCAGTAGTTTTAATATAGTTGTGATCAGGAGTCCTCTCCGCATGCATGAAGACGACCCAGATATTACACTAAAATATTCTAACAGCATCAATAGCATCAGACATCCAACTACTGGGTACCAGCCAATTAGGATTAAGAATCCCTACTAGTGATCCTGGTCTCTATGCCATATCTTACTTTTCACTACTCCACACATTCACATGCAAAGCCATCTCCAGCTCTTCACTTAGACTAATAAAGTTTAATAAAATCAAGTGATTTTTAGAAGAGTGTACTTAATATACAAAATATTTTTGCCACCTGCAGTTACATAGAACAGGAAGAACAAGAGACTCACAGGTGCATTGCTGCTTTAACTGATCATTGTCCTTGCAGCCTACAAAGTCTAGCACACTGCTCTTTCCAACAGGTTATAGCTAGACTTGGATAATTCCATCTTTTAAGGCTATGTTCAAATCTGGACCACCACAACAGTGATCCATTTTAAGTACAAAATATCTGTATATACTCACACTCCCCACAACCCTCTCCTTCCCTGCCAAGCACAACCCAACTCTTCTTACAAGTTTTCAGAGATGCATCTGTGCAGCTTGGTAAGCAAATCTGATGGTGTTTAATTTACATTTACTTACTAGATTAAATTCTTAAATATATGCCCTCTCACATCATTCAGTACAGGACCATTCTAGATTACTCATTACAAATAGACAGACATCACCTTACACATTAGCAGTAATCTCAAGCCAATAACCTTGCTAAGAATAATCTGGATGTCTAAGAAAACTGGAACTAAATCCTGTCCAAGTCTGTAGCAAGGTTGCAGCCTTCAAAGGTTTAGTCACAGGAAAGAATCAGTCTGGTCAGTTGGAGCATCAGAAGAGCAACACTTTAAAGCAATCCTTTAAAATTAAGCTCAGATTTTATGCTGAAGTGAAATATAAGCAACTATATATCCCTGTTCCTAAGGAACTTAAATATCTGAATTTGTTTGTTTGGGGTTTTTGGGGGGGATTTTTTTTATTTGTTTGCTTGGTTTTATTTTATTTTATTTGTTTGCTTGGTTTTGGTTGGTTGTTTATTTTTAGAATTTCATCAGAGTGAAAAAAAAAAGCCAAGTAACTTGTTTCTGAGCAGTAGCTAAGAGAAGAAGAAAAAGGACTTCCCTCAAACAGTGCTTTTAAGGCACTGGAGCACACCCTCTCTCCCCCAAAAAATCACATATATCTTTGTTTAAGTAAATAAGGTTTCAATGTCATGCTGTAATGCTAATGCCCTTTACAGCCAGGTATCAACAGTATCAAGAGATTGTCATTGCATGTAGGCAGAACAGTTATAATAATTGCCTCACTGTTGCACAGATAGCATGCAAGCATCATAGTTACATAGAGTTTTATGGGGAAAAAAGTAAGAAGCCACCCTCCATATTATTTCAACATTATTCAGTGCAGAGCAACTAGTAGAGTGTATGTAGCACCAGGTAGAACATACTCTTTATTTCAGCAAGATAGTGTTTCCTGAAGTCAAAGTCATAAGACAGTAGTGCCATTACAGCTAAAACCATTCTTCTGTAGGGAGATATATAGCCAGACCTCCCCAAGTACTTTCAGAAAGCCTCCAGGTCTAATATTAACACCCAGAAGACATATTGCAGAAAGACTACAAAAAAGAAAGATCAACCACGTTGCTCTACCCTGCAAGATCTTGCTAGAAAACATGATAGAAATCCTCTACAAGCACAAAGACCGAGTTGATACCATTAATCAGTATTACTATGCTAAGAGTTTGTCACTGTGGTGATAACAGTCTAGCTGCCAAATTACTTAGGGTGAATTACGACACCACTGTTCACACTAGTTAATTTGGCTCATACCAGAAAAGCGACACTCAGGCAACAGACTTGTTCAACAGCCTCACTCCCGTTGACTTGCAAAGTGTATTTCAACTATACTTCCTTTGAAAGCTCACCCATGCACAAACATGTTCATCTTTGATACGCAGCATACACAAAATGCACCAAACCACTGAGAGACAGTGGCATGCTTCAGATGGATAATCTCATACCAATTTTTAACTGGATCTCCAGCAGCCTAACAAATACAACAGGCAAGTCAAACATCTCAGATCACACAATCAGTATCTTCAGTGGCACACGAGAGCTCAAAATAACCAAAAATCTTATCTTAGTACCAGGTTACAACACGGTTTCAGTCACTTCAGTGAAAAAACTGCAACTACATAATCCACAAGAAAGTTGCCACTACCACTGATTTCGCAAATTCCAGCAAATGCCAATTCAGCCAGAAGTGTGCTACAGAGTTGCATGAGCTCTCACCACTGTTACCCAGTCCTGGGGTTGTCAGACCCAGCCCACTGGTCTCACAAACGTGGCACCTGACACTGCAGACAGGTCACAAGCTGCTACCACCACTCCCCCAAAGGATGTATCTCACTAGATCATGCTTCCCTAGTGAACTGGATGTCTGGGATAAATCAGAAGTCCAAACATTATTTAGTTTGGCTTAGGTAATAGCAGCAGAAGCAACTGCCTCTGCCCATACGATTACATTCCTCGCTCACAAACTGAAGTTAATGTCTCATGATCACATCTCCATTTGGAGAAATGTAAGCCACTGTTGAGACCACATTTGATGCAGATAGGCAAGTAATAAACCCCCATCCTGAGTTCACTCTTAACCATAGAATCCCAGCTCCCTAGGGGCAGTCAGGAATCATCTTCCTATAGCCTATGAAAGTACTGTCACTATTCTAACTACTTCACGGAGGGGTTCACAGATGGGTACCGTGAGTCACTAAGCTCCCTCAATCAGGCAACATTACACAAGTGCCAAGGTGCCAAGCACAGAACCTTTCCCTCCATCTTTCAATCAATGCATTTACATCACACAAAGAAACATTAGTGACATTTAGTACCCATAATTCAGCTGCTGTGTTAGGTCACCTTTACCCCCAATCAGGTAGAGTGAACACCATACCAAGGTATCCTGCACATCAAGAAGCTGCCTTTCTACTGGACTAGGAGCAGATGTTTTGAACAACAGATAGTTTTCCAGACTACTGTATTCATATACTTTATACCAAAGCCAAAAGCAGTATTTCTATCTTCAAATGGGAACTGGATTATTACACCAGTATGGGAATCTTATGAAATTTCAGTATCCCTAGAGTTAAGAAGACTAAAAAGTTGTGGAGAGCTTTACTTACGGGAGAAGTCTTATCCTTTGTCTCCCTCATGGAGAATGCTCTGCCTACCACTATAAAAGCACTTACAGCCAAATGTGTGCTCTCCAACACAGCCTCCAGAGTGCTGTAGAATGAAGTGGCACAATATAACATGCTTGGTAACTCTGGGTTTGGGTGGCAGACTATTAACTCAGAATCACTTGACTTCAACACAGAATTAGGACGCATTTAGTTCAGGACACTTCCCTTTATGACCTAGCAAATGACAGGTCACATGAACATACAGAACCAGTGCAGAATATAAACTGTGCATTTATTCTTGTGTGCTCCTGGAGACATTTTCTATCTTCACAGAGCACTTTACCAGAATAAAAAAACTATTATTCTAATACCTAGGAGCTCATCTTACAGCTCTCATGCCTTTCCTGGGAAATCAGCACAACAGGGTGCTTCCGTACACTAATGCATGCAGCACAGAGAACAAGCTGGAGACACTGGGGGTCTGTGTGTAGCTGCAGGGGTTACAACCTCACTGGGATCACAGAGATGAGCTTGGATAGCTCTCATGGTTAGGGTGCTGCTGTGGATGGCGACAGGCTCTTTAGGACAGACTGGCAAGGCGTGAGAGCTGTCTTTGCCATGAGAAAAGCTGGAGCGCACAAAGCTCTGCCTAGAAATTATAATGAGCCAGTTTATGGGTCAGGAGTAGCACAGTCAGCAGAAGGACTGGACTAGACAGTCTCCACAAGTGTCTTCCAGCCTCAGCAACTCTAAGTCAAGTCTGTGCCCAGCAATGCAGTTGCTACGAATCTTATCTGTGGGAAGGCCCATTTTTCAACTTGCACATGTAGTACAGCAGAGCTAGAAAACTTCAAACCAGTTCACTAACACTTAATTAGAAACCTTATCTAATACTTATTTTACAAGAGTATAACAGGTTCATGTTCTACTATGGCCCCTGTTACACTATTATACTAGATGATATTAGAAGACAGCTGTGAATACTTAAGGAAAGGAGTTGGACAAGGACACTGCTTGATCCCTGTTTTACAAGCTAAATGAAGATAAAGATGCACAGTATCACCACCAATTGGTCTGCCTAATATTTTTTTAATTAGTTTCATTCCATTAAAACTTCAGAACAGATTCAACCAATAAAACCTACTTTGAATTTAGTTTGCCTTATAAGACAAACTTAAAAGTAAATTTCCAATGCCTGCAGAATTGTTTAAAAAATTAAATTGATTCTCAAACTGTGTTTTGAGAGATGATAAAGTGGAAAGAGATAGGAATGTGTGCTTGAAACTGGTGCTGTCTTTTGAAACACCATTTCCTTAAATTTCTTGGCTAGTCTATTTTATGACATGGTAGATAAAAGCAGAAAGCTGCCATAAAAGTCAGTCAGTGAGACTTCTCGGTGAGTACACTAATGAGAATTCCTTACCTACCCAAAATGACATCTCACAGCAAGCCAAGAACACTAAATAGCAGAAGAGTACCATCATGGAGAGGAGCTTCTTACTGCAGCAGCAGTTTAGTGGAAAGGCTGTACCACAGATCACTATATACTTTACAATGAATTCAATTCAATCAGGAAGCAGCCTCCCCAATCAGCAGAACCACCTCTTTTCTGGAAAGCTGAGGCAACTGGCATGCAACTTGATCTACAACTACTTCACTTGTTAAATGTCTGCTTTACAGTGGTGCCCAAAACAGCGTCCTCTAGAGCAGAGTAGAGGACTTTATAAAACACCTACTTAAAAAAAAAAAAAAAAAAAAAAAAAAAAAGCCACTTTAGTTTGTGTTCTGCAGCATGAAGTCCAGAGTTCAGGTAGCTCCTACAAATAATCTTTTAAAGTGCTTTGTCATGTTAAGTATAATCCTGTAATGCAGTAATCTATAACAGTCTTGTCTATAAAGTGGGATTCTTTTCTCTGTTAAACCTGTGATTCAAACCACCAGCTTGTAAAAAAAAAAAAAAAAACCAAACTAAAAAAGTCATCCATATTAAATCTAAATTTAAGAATCTAAACATTCTTCAATATGTCCATCTACCATGCCCAAAACAGGGGCTAAGTCTAGGTCTCCCATACTCTTCTGAAGAATAATCTTTCACTACAGGTAAAAATTTATACAGAAAGAGCTAGAAACCAGAGAAATCACCACATCTGCTTAACTCCACACGTTCTCAGCTTTCCAGTTCTAGGCTTTGATTTCAGTTTAGTTTTGACACATTCCAAATTTAAGAAGAACGTATTAAAAACTCCAGTTTCCCTGCTTTATTAGTGGCCTAAAACATTTCACACTAAGCACTTCAACTGACAGCAACACTAAGTCACAAAGTAACAGCTGACAGGATTAAGAGTTTAACAAATGCGTATAATCCCAGAACTGATTCTTTCAGTCTTTGACTTGTGATCCAGCAAAGATTCCTAGTCAGGACTGCATTTCCATTAAATCTCATATTCCTGTAATCAACCATTATTCCTTTGTCAACAACTTCAGCAAGGAAGGCTAGGAGCCCAAAGTTCCATAGAAAACAGTTGGAAGTTCTAAGCAAGCACTTTGTTACCATAAAGATTCAAGCAGCTACTTACACATCAGCCTAAAAAACAAACATTCTCACATTACACGACTCCATGACTTTCATTTTGACAGGTCTTGAAAAACACATTTGCACATCTCAAGCACAAGAGACAAAACAGATCCTCTAATATTACTACTGAAGCAGTATTTGGAAGAACATGAAGAGATAAAGCCTGAGTTATACAGACTTATCTTGCTTAAATGACGAGACAACTTGATATTTCTGGGGCAGGCACAGAGGAAAGTTGGTTAGTCCTGTTTAATGGGCTAAAAGAGCTACCAACAAAATTATTGCTCCTTAGCAGCTATTAACAAGGACTTTTTAAACAGTGAAACAGCCAAGACTGTTTGCTGACCTTGCTGCTCCAAGCAATAGCAGGCAACAAGCAATGGAACCTTATTACCACTGCTTGGCAGTGATGCAGAGCAGTTAGCAGAGACAGGGCCTGGAAGGTGGATGAAGAGAGAAAGCCTAAAGAACTGCAGTTTTTTATCAGCAAGATAAACTTCCAACTCAAGACGGAATGAGTTTGAGAATATAAATTGCTATCTAACCTGGCTGACAATTAGGATCAGCACCTCTCCTAAGTCAGTCACGCAAAGTTACTTAAGTCAGGCACACAGGGAGTGAAAAGCAGCAAGCATCCACATTTGTCTACTCTGTGCCTCCCCAGCCACTGCCTTTCACTCAAACCCCCAGAGACCACCACTCCCATGCCGAGCTGCTTGCTACAGCAACAGGCACAAGACACCTACTGGCTTCAGGCACTGTCTTGATACCACTGTGCACTTGCACTCCTGTGGGGTGCTCAGTGCCTGCACAGCTGTCATGAGAAACAGGCTCCTTCAGTATCCCTGCTCAGAGAGGCTATTAATTCACATGAATTCCTTGTGTAATAGAAAGCAATTCATTTAATCAGTCATATGGAGCTTGAATCTAGTCAGTAAGAAATGACTGAGTTAACGTGCAATTACCCACTGCATGGAAAGTGAACAGGTTTACAGGACAAGAACAAACTATGAACCAGATTCCCAAACTGTGATGCTAGGGATTGTTCTGCTGTTTCATGTGGCCACTCTTGTTCTGTTCACAGGACAGTTTTGTTCCATGTGAAGCTTGGACCCCAACACTTCCTAGAGAAGTAAGTAATTTTCTCCAGCATTTGGTCAAATAACAGTAGGTGCTCAATCAATTAAGCAGCTGAAAAAACTTAGAGTCCAAATGAGGCATTAGATCGCAGAAACTATGAACCATCCAAGATTTCAGTGTACACATCCAAGTTGTCCAGGCAGTGTCCCATCATTACTGACTTGATTTGATCAAAATGCCTCAACTGCTCTTCTACCCAGATTTCCAGTACCACTGCACTGACAATTAGAGACAAGTTTGAGAGTTTTAAAGGATGGCCAAGAAAGGATATTGTCTGGTCAAATTAAGCTTTCAGTTAAGAGCTTTTGTAAAGCATTCCAGCTAAATCTTTAGACTAGAAATTCCTCTGCAGTATATACATAACACTAGCAAAAATAGGTCAGCTTCACTTTCTGCCAGGCATGCAAAACAGAATCAAGTTGGCTTACTCCAAAAGAAGTGAAAATAAACAATTTACTACTAAAAGTCTAACATAGAAAACTTGTTTACAGGACTAGTCTGAAGGCTACTCTATTCCTAAATTAAGTATTTAATAGAGGAAATAAATGCAAAATATTTCACCATAGTAAGTTGGTATCATCTGATCATAAGCAAAAATCCAAGTAGTTAAAATTCTTCTAGCAAGTCTGCTATACGTGAATAAGTGCAAAGATGCTATTGTCAAGTAAGATTCAGCTGTTGCTAATAAATTCTCTGTAATCAAATTATTTTCAGCCTTCAAGCAAATCACTTCCAAGAACCACAAGTCTGGTTCCCAGCTGTTAGCTCCTACTCTCACTTTGACAACTTTAATTGGGTGGAGATTGTTTAAGACATTTAAGAAAAAAGGACAGCTTTTCCTGAAAATCATATACCTCGGAGGATGAGAACAGGCAAGCACTTCCCTGTCCCTCAGAAGAAAAACAAAGATCTTGGAACTAGAGAAGTAACGTTAGAACTGCTTAAAAAAAAGGCAAAACCCAAAACTACTCAGACTGCACACTTTAGCTTTGAAAATGGCAAGGCTGCTCTTGTGCAGGTGCAGTCTCCTTGTTCCCTTCTGCCATGAAAATACCCAGGCATAGTCAAGGCTGTCTCCTCTTCTCAGAACAGAATCCATTCAACAGGGCTCCAGCAGAATGACCGAGTTAGGCCTCCACCAGCTGTTCAGGAAACATGACTGGGCCGCTTTGTCTCACCTCTCTCCCTGCCCTTCTCCAGGTAAGGTCACGCTCAGGCACCACCCTTCTCTTCCTACAAGATCTACACCAGTAAGGCTGCAGGGAGGATAAAGACGAGCACAGAGAGAACCTACCCAGATAGAACAAGATCCCCCAGGAACTTCTGGCTCAGCTGAGACCGACAGCATCCCAAGCCCTCTGTTTATCTCGCACAGACGAAACGTTATCACTCATCCCAGGGCACCGAGGGAAGGCAGGGCAGCCTGCACGGCAGGAATCCGCCAGAGGAACTAACGCTCAAGGCCAGCTCCTCCTCGCCCTTTCCCTCCCCCAGGTCCCACTTGTAGATAGAAGCCACAGCAGTCCCCGGCTCCACCTCAGCCCAGCGCCACCGGGAGCCGCAGGAGCGGCCGAATCCACGAGCGGGGCCTCTCGCCTCCCACTGCGGCTCCCGCGCAGGCCCGACGGTCACCGGCTGCCCCCGCTCTCCCCTCGCCCACCCCCGGTGCTCCCCCACGGCCGAGGAACCCCCGGGCAGAAGCCGCCAGGCTCTCCTCGCCCCACGCACCCGGGAGGGAGGGGCTGCCCCGCACCCCCGGTGACACCTTCCTTCCCTCCCTCTCCGCAGAGCGGGGGGCTCAGCCACATCCCCAGGCTGCGGCCAGGACCCGGCGACTCCCGCCTGCCCTCACCGAGGGCGCGGGGCCGGGACGGCCGAGTCCCCCCCAAGCCCGAGGCTGGGGTGGGGAGATCCCGGGGTNGGGCCCGGCTCCCCGCGAGCGCGCGCCCGCCCGCCCGCCGGTCACGTGGCACTCACGGGCCAATCAGATTTGGGGGCGGGGCGGGGCCGGCGGGAGGGCCGTGAGGGGCGGGCCTCGCCGTGCGAGTGGCCGAGCCTCCGGCGTGAGGGGCCGGTCCCGCGAACGCAGCAGCCGAGAGCAGCGCGGCGGGGCTGCTCACCCCAATGCTGCCTCCGTCTGTGCCCCCCGTGCTCTGTGGAGAGCCCCGCAGGTTCGGTTTGACCCAAAAGAATCACAGAATCATTTAGATTGGAAAAGACTTCTGAGAGTATCGAGTCCAATCTATGACTAAACACCACAATGTCAATTAGACCATGGCACTGAGTACCACGTTCAGTCTTTCCTTAAACACCTCCAGAGACAGTGAGTTCCCTGGGCAGCCCATTCCAATGTCTAATCACCCTTTCTGTAAAGAATTTCCTCCTGATGTCCCACCCAAACCTCACCTGGCGCCCTTGAGGCTTTGTCCTCCCCATCCTGTCCCTGGTTGCCTGGGAGAAGAGGCCGACCCCCACCCGGCTACGGCCTCCTTTCGGGGACTTGTGGAGAGTGACAAGGCCTCCCCCGAGCCTCCTTTCTCCAGGCTAAACACCCCCAGCTCCCACAGCCGCTCCTCGTCAGACTCGTGCTCCAGACCCTTCCCCAGCCTTGTTGCCCTTCTCTGGACTCACTCCAGCACCTCAGTGTCCTCCCTGAACTGAGGACAGAACGGGACACAGGATTTGAAGTGTGGCCTTATCAGTGTTGAGTGCAGGGGAAGAAGTTAGGAAGGGCTTTGTCTTAAATACATCACATATTTTAGTGCAAATTCTACCAATGGATGCAGAAATTAAGTCTGAAGTCAGAATGCAAAGGAATGAAAGTGTCCCTGATTTGACTTAAAAGGGCTGGGAGTGCTGAGTGCTCTATTAAATCATTGAGTTGCAATATTGTCACTTGTGTGCAGCACAGAGCAGTTTTCACTGCTTGGGAAAATAAAATAATGGCTATTGCTGTATTTACTGTGATTATTTCTTCAAGTCTTTATCAGTTTCCAAATCCAAATTCTCTCTGGCCGTCTCTAATGTTACTAATCACACGGTCAGGCACAGCTATCTTGCCAGTTACAAAAGAAAACATGTCTTTTCTCATTGCTTTAATTTGCTTAATTTTTCTATGTTTCAGTGTTGAACTGTTTGAATTCCAGACCCTAAATTTAAGAGTGAATATGTTGGGTAAAATTATTCCTTTGAGAAAAACATGCTTGGCATGGTAACACCCACTTTGGGAAACGATGAAAATTATGATTACCACTGATCTCCGGGGGTTCAGCTCCTGTGGGACAGAAGTAATACATTAAGTAGCTGTGTTAACTCCTGCTTTCACACTGGGCTTCTATGTGGCCTCCTGCAGAAGAGAAAGGGAAAAATTTAATTACGTTCTAGCTCTATCCACTGATGTCTGTGTGAAATTGCATTTTCAAGTTGGAGAGCATAAAAAAGGCCTGTCACTTAAAATAAATGCGAAAGAAAATATTCATCCTTAAAAAAGTGATAGGTGAAACAATGGCCTATTGCCAAAGCTAAATAATATGGAGGAGGAATTTGAAAGAGATTTACTAAAATCTGTAATTTCAGGGATGGGAAAAAATGCTAGGAATTGGAAAAAAGAAGCTGCAGAGGCAGAAAAAGGAAGTAGTTGTGTGGCTCTGAGAAACAGCTGAGTACTTCAGGACTGCATAAAAAGGAAGTATCTTCTGAATTTTTCCTCTTTTCAAGGAAACAACATTTTCTATGTTGTTTGTAAGTAAACAGGATTTACGTCATCCTTTCATCATCATCATTTTCTCTTCCTAACTCAAACTTCAAACCACCAGACTTTAGTTAACTCCTTAAGAGGAAAAGTGAAATTATGAAATTAAGGTCCTGATTGCAGCAGTTCTTTCCCTCTGCCTTATAGATTGTATCAGAACTGCATCAATATTCATCCTGCACTAGAAGCTGGCAGACTGAGAGCTATTTGCTATTTGATGCCATCCACACAGAGAAAGAATAAGCAGAGAAAAAAAATATTGCCAAATGTGAAGGAATCCTGTTTCATAAGTAACACTTAAATTAGCCTGTTCGTGGTATTTCTAGGATTAAACAGGAATGGATTTTAATACAGATTTTGTACATTTGTATGTAGTCCTAAAAAGAAATGAACAAACCCAACAAGACCCAAGCAAAAATTAATTAGCACTGTTCACTATTTATCCTGTAACTGTGTCTCCATGGCCATCTTTCATGCCATGCAGGCAGTGTGGTGGATTCATTGCTCTGATGTGACTATTCACAGAAGATAAACATTTTCAGCAAATTGTGTCTATGACTATAAACTGCCAAGAAGCTGGGAAGCTGAGTCTTTTCAAACTGAACACAGTACAACTCTCCTGCATGTATCACAGTGCTGACACTTCCTCTTTCCCCTTGCAGAAAAGAAGGTTGAGAAATGAACCACATCTACCTTGCTTCTGAAAATTGTTTAGGGGAAACCTACTTCTTTGTAGTAATCCACTCATGACAAAGAACATTTGTGTGATGCCACATTTTGAATTACTATGCATGTTGCGTGGTATAATCTCCATGGTTACAGATATATTTTTTGCTTCAGTACTTAGGAAGAAAAATTCTATAGAACAATTTAGGGGAGAAAATTCCTTTTCATTGTCATTTATATTGTGTTTATTTTATTCTATGTGCTTTCACTTTCTAAACAAGTAAAATTTCAGTAGAGATGGAGAAATCTGTCTCCGACTGTTGTTTTATCCTGCCATAACATGTTTTAAACTGCGAATTCCTGGAGATGGGGACAGTATTTTTCATGCAGATCTTTAGTTTCTAACCCACTAAGAATGTAACAGGGCACTGTGTGTCACTGCCAAAGTCATAAACAACGGTAAGTGTGGTGGGATGACTGAACAGTAAATATTTTTTCTTTGCAAAAATTAGAACTCATGCTTCCCTTTGGAGCAGTTCTAAATAGAAATTAGCTGAAGTTAGCTCCAGAAACTGGTGATGGGAAAGGTGTAAATCCCAGATACTTAGCTCTTTTCCCACCATTTGCACACCTGGTTCTTCTTTGATAGTGTTCATAGCATCTCTGGCCCAATTTTTTTTTTTCCCTCACATAAATTACTACAAGAAGAACAATGTAAGGAGCCAGTTCATGAAAAACATTATTTGAAGAACTGGAAGGTCTAGCAGGCTGCAAATGATGGACAGAAGGAATATTCCCCCACACCACTGTTCCTGCAGGGAGCATGTAAGAGTAATCTCAGAGATTAAAAAAAGGTATATACACTGATGAGGAACTTGGAAGGAGGATCTTGAATTGGAAGGGAATCAGTGCTACCTAGGAAGTCAGTCTGCAGATTTAGTGATGTAATTCGCAATCTTGAAAAATAGAAGAAAGCTGAAGCAGAGAATGATGACATCTGAATGTTGTTGAGGGACTATGGCAGGACAGGTACTTGATTCACAGCTTTTACCCTAGTCTTGGTTTACAAAGACTGAGACAGGAACTGCTGCCAGTGATAACCACACAGAAATTAGGGTCAGTGGAGAAAAAGAAGTGGTCCTGCCTCATCTCCTGCACTGAGGCTGTGCCAGCAGCATAAGAACAGGCTAAGGCAGCAGGGAGGTTTTGTTCCTCTGAAGGAATTCTTAGTTACACTTGGCCAGTCCCTTATAGCATCTGTGCAGCACAAAGCAAGGGTTCAGTGAAGGTGACCAGAACCATAAATTTTTATTACTTATTCAGTCAATCCAAAGCCACTCTAATTTTTTTATCCTACTTCTAAAAACCATTTTTCAATCCAAATGAATGCTAGTGTAAGACTGGGAAGAACAGAAGAAATCTTGGGGAAACAGAAGAATGCTTCGAGCACAGAAAAAGCCCCAACTCTATTTGTTTTCTAGAATGCTGTGATGTCCTGTTTGTTCCCAAAATACACAGTTTTATGTATATGCAGAGTTGAGCTGCCAGAGTTAGGCTAGGCTCAGATAACTTGTAAGAAGAGGTACATATACATAGTGTGCACTCAAACAGAGTTTGTTCTAAATTAAAAATAATGTAGTCAAAGATGATTTTCTCTTTGGGCAAGGTTAGCCTAACAAGAAGTACATTTTACAGATTATTTATATACTTAAGAGAATGCAGCTGACCTTACCATGATTTATGAACTTCAGCATTCAAAAACCATAAAGGAATAAACTAAAATATATCTGAAACAAGCAAAAGTAAATGAAATATGACTCTGTTTTTGGTCTTGTGGGAGATTATGGTGTTTTGACTGTACCATTCACTTTATTTTTGTTACAAACAGCCGGAAGTCACCACACTAAAATAAAGTTCACTGTCAAATAACCTTTCCATTTCAGATACAGCTGGGATTTGTCAGGATCATATCACAAGGTCATTTTTAAGGAGATTCTCACTGACATTTTGTGAGGTAAGGGATTTCACATTCCAGTTTTACAAGTGTTACACTTCTGATCGTCATGATTATCAACACCATGACAGATTTAGGGCCTGATCTTGGAACTTTTACAGAAGGAGCTAAGTTTATTGTAAATAACTTGATAGCCAAGAATCAAAAGAAAATAAAGGGTCTACAAAGAGTTAGAAGAGGTCATTCCATGGCCCAAAGCCAAGATCAGTTACACATATATAATTTTTGGCATGCAATTTTTAAAAATGCAGTTAAGATTGTGGTATTATCATAGCAGCTTGTTTAAAATACTGGACTACTTTATCATAAGAAAAAAAGCCAACAACATTTATGTTAAATGTCACTTTCTGCAGATTAAGCATATTAATTAGTTGCATACTGGACATAGCCATGAGGGTTTTTTTCCCCTTTTTTTGCATCCATATGATAAACATTCAAAAATCATTATTTTTTTCACTCTTTAGAGCTCTTTTCCTGCTTCAAATAACACCTGGTTTTGCAGTTGTTTTTTGTAGGTCATGCTTCCTAATTGCCAGTCACTCTCCTTCCCTTTTGGACCCCCTCCTGCTGGCCCATGTTTCCTGAAGTGTACTGCTGAATCAGATAGATTAAGTAAAGCTTTACCAGTTAAATGAAGAGTAGAAATGTGCCTTAGTTTCTTACAGATCACACTGAAGCCAGTTTGGTAAAAACATGAATTATTACAAAAATAGATAAGGCAGGATTTTTTTTTCAGAATGATAAGCAGTAACACTGTTGAGGATTTACCTCCCTGAGCTGAACAGTGCTACCTTGTTGAATAGCTGCTGCTGGAAGGTGATGTGAACATACTTGAAAAAAATTCATGCTAACAGATCTTCTCCCCCTTACTTTTAAATAAAATTTTCCAGATTAAATTATTGAGAAATATATTAGATTAATAATAAAAATTACTGGCTTTTATAGCAGACAGCATTCTAGCAGTGTGGGAGCAATATTTCAGAAATAAAAAGATTTTCCAATTAAAACTATAATATTTTAAAGTACCTAGTTCTGTCTACAATTGCTAATTAAGTTGATGTAACTTAGAATGAGGTTAAAATGTCCTTCTGAAAATCAAACCAGATAATTTTTTAATGCAAACATATTCTGACTATGAAAGCCCTTCATTTTAAGTCTGCTGTCTTCATTGCTATCAGTGCAGTTTTCCCTTTTCTGTGTTTAATCACAACATCCTTTGCAAATGTTTGGGAGCTTTGATTCCCCTTCACCGTTTAAGTGGCAATAGAATTTTTTTCTTTCTAGACCACCTAACAATGTAGCAGAGAGATCTTGGCAGCAACTGGATTTTGTAACACAGGTTTTGTTACGACAGTATTTTACCTATTAATGAATGGCACTCCTTCTAGAATAAACTCTGACACGACTCAGCTAAAAAAAATCAGCCTTTTCTTGTACCTACAACATAACTTTGCACTATTGTGCTGGGAAATGTCTAATTAAAGAAGGTCTAAATGGGAACTTGAATGGAAAATCTTTCCTGGGAGTTCTGTATGATATAGTTTGGCTGGTGAAACAAGTGGCTACAAATTTTGTCTACAAAAATTCTTCTTCAGCTGTACTTTGCTACAGATACTACTCCCTAAATTTAAACGATATAACACTTCACTGTTTGTTAGTTCCTGTATTTAAATACAGAGGTGAAAGCCTTAAAAAAGTGGGTAAACTGGGTATTGTAGGAAACCTGTAGGAACATATTCCACCAGTGAAGTTCATGAGGAAGTTTGTGTGCCTATGAATACATTAATGTAAGTATCATATTGTTATGACATTACATTATCCTCAGTTATAGAGCTTGTTTAGCACACAATACAGCCGTCTGATAATATTGCTGCATTTGAGAAATTTTCACTACTGAGCTGAGTGTTCATGTGTTAGTTTACACAGCATTCTTTTCTAGAAAAGACACATTACTTGTGGTTGATAACCTAATACAGTCTACAAAGAGCCCCTCCTTTTTTTCCATGTTAAATTGATAAGAGTACAACATGCTTGACATCAGAGGATTAAGGAAAGTAATTTCAAAATAAGCATGCATTGTATCTCGTAACATTTGGGGTTTTGCATTGTTTTTTATCTTTTCAGTGAACAGTAACACATATTTAGGATCTGTCAGAAGAGTCAGAGATTAACTTTCTAGAAAAGACTATTTGCTAGAAGCTAATTATGTCAATAGTAGCAAATTGTGATTCAATATATTAATAGGTTTAATCAATATTCAATCTGCTAACTCATTAATAAATACATTGTTAATTAAAAAAAAACCCCACTACATTCTGTCTTCTGATGCAATTTACAGTAAATTTCCTATTCCTTTGGAAAAGCTTGGGAGGAGCTGTACTGGTTTGTGGGGTCCTCAGTCTACAAAAGTAATGTACCTTGGCCAAAATGGAAGTATAAGACCCTCTCAGAGAGTTCACAACCACGGCACAAGCTTCTCTTCAATCCTCAAATTTTGTTATTTCATTATGATGTGTTTCTGGAATACTATAAAAAATAAAACAAGAGCACTGCAGTAAAAGGAGGACTAAAAGAGCTGCCAAGAGCCAGGAAGTTCTGAGGTGAGACTTCTGATACTGTGGGTAATGTGGGCAAGCAAAGGGGAAATATAAGGAGAAAGAAACCTATGAGGGGAGAGAGAGATGTATATCTATGTGGGTATATATACATATCTAATTTAAAAGTTGAAGCTGTTGTGATTTTGCACAACTAAAACAGTGTTTAAGAGTCAGAAATTCTGCTTGTCCCCAAAATTCATTGAAGCTACACTGGATTTGTCACACAAGAGAACTGCATTATGTAGTAACAAGCAAATCCACCCACTCTTCTACCTAGGCTAATCTCCTCAAAATAAATAACTGAAGTCCCAAATTAATCTAATATTTGCAGCCTAAAAGAAGTTGGTTACTGGGAAACAGTAAATATTTGCTTTTATTTTGTCTGGCTTTTCCCTTCCATTGCAGGACCACGTTTTAAGACCTTGCAAACGGTGTTACAGATTTGCCTAGAGCAGAATGGCCAGAGAATGGCTTCTTTGGACATTTTTTGATAAACTACAGTTTATTGAACAGTGTCATATCTTGGCTTTCTCAAATCTTGTTTTCTTGTTTTGACGTTTTAATAGATGAGAGCAGAATCTGTGTATATCACATACTGCAAATCTGCACCTGTACTACTGCTGAATCAGTGTGTCTGTAATGCAAATATTGAACAAATTAATGCAAGAAGTTCCATCTATTCAGAATGAAAACCTAAAATTTACAGTAAGAAATAAACCTATGTCTGCATCTTCTAAAAGTCCTTGAGAACTCTGATTGCCATTGATCATACAAAACACCTTTGTGTAACTTTGAGATCTTTAGTAAGAAGCTTTACACAACCTTTCAGAGAACAAGAAATCAAAGTTTGACTTCTCAAAATTGCTTCGCTGCACTCAGGCATGAATTTCATCTTAAAGCTGGATTTCTTGAAGGGCAGCAACAGACCTTTAGCCTATTTTTCCTGATCAGACTTTCAGCAGCAGCAAATGAATTGGTTTGATCTGGCTCACATAACTACAGTTATTCCCTTTACAACTCTTGCCATTTTTTAGCCTTTCCATTTTCTATGCAATAGTTCACTAACATTTTAAATGGAATTATAACCAGGTCATAAGACATGCAAGGCCTGCTTTTCCCCTGCCTTTTTTCTTCCGTACCAATTCCTGTCTGTGAAAACATCTGCAAAATGCTAAATGTCAATTGATACAGATTTAATTGCTAGAGAAATGGTCACATAATGGAGAGGTGGCCCATAATCTTATTTTTCCATTCTCTGGAAGCAGTGCACAATGCATTGAAATTAATGTGGAACCTTCCTTCAGTTCCTTCCAAAAAAAGAGCAGTCCTTCATGCTTTTTGGAAAGCAAGAGTGCCATGGATTTGGCCACTGCGGCTGCAGATATCCATTATGTCAGATGCAAAATGCAACAGTTGTGTCACGTCCATGCTAGATTCAGCTTGATGTAGTTCTGCCTTTTCAGTTTCCTTTCACAGAGCCTAAGCAATGTGGCCACCTGCTGAATCCCTCTTTTTAGCATGTAAAGAAGCCTTTGTTTGGATCAGCTGGGCTTCTTTGGCTTCTTAGCTCAGAAATGGTTTCCTTGTGGCTTTCCTTATACCTCTCCAAGGGTTTTCTGGGGATAACTTGGGAAACTTTAAGTTCAGGAAAAGATGGTAAAACTCAATTCCTTCTCCACTTACTGATTTGCACTTTCTTGTTTTGTTGTATATTAATTGAGATAGATCTAAGCTACCATTTCTAAATACAGTCTGAATCATGGCAGAAAGAGTTGCAGCGCTATTCTGCTTGCAGAATTAAAATTTCCTTAAACTTCAGGACTCATCTTTAATACTTTACTAAAATTGAGTTAATCTTCACAATTCTTACAATTTCTTGCCCAGAGACAGCCATGATTTTACAAAAATTTTCAGTTTCACTAAGCCATAGCTAGCTTTTCTGCCACTAAGGTTCTATGTGTCTTATGGAAGCTTCATTTCTTAGTTCTTGTCATACAAACAAGGCAGTTAAAAAGTAGAAGCAGGTAAAATTTTCAGCATTAAAAAAAAAATCAAAACTTCTGATGGGGAACTATTTTGCAAATAGAAGTAAAAGATTCAATTAGAATTTTTACCTGTGTTAGAAGAATTGATTATCTGCATTAAAGATTAGGGATCATTGTAATGTGATTCCGGAGGGTCTTAAGAGACCTCAGATGTAGGAGTCTACTCTAGTTAAAAGCAAATGGGATTTATTCAACAGCTTGATGACAGTGTGGGAAACACTCTGTCTCATCTCCAGAATTTTCCAGCTTGGTTTAAATCTGTCCTCATGGGGTGACTCTGCACACAAGTTTCTTCTGACATGTAGTTTAACTGTAGGCTTTTGACATAGCTGTTGCATGACACAGGTGAACATAATTATCAGGTCTGCTTCTCAGAAATGGGTATAAATCAAAAATAATCTTTCCTGTCAGGTCCCAAAAGCCACAAGTGTAAAACTAAGGTGTGATTGCCATGCTTTGTCCTTGGTCACCGCATCTACAGCATCAATTTCACCAGCAACTTTCATCTCCTCCCTTCTAAAAGCTTTTAATGAAAGGGCTGCCCCCTTACCACGCTAGTTGTTACAAATGCAGCTGTCATAAAGGAGGATACTGCATGATTTTACAGATCTCCAGGTCACAAATCAACAATGAAAAAGGCTGTAAAATTTATTTCTCTAAAAAGATGGTTTCCATCTCCCTCAAACTAAATATAAGCTTTTGGCTACAGAAGAAATAAGGCTTTTTGTGCTTTTCCAGACAGCTAATGGAGGACCATGCTCAGCTATCCCTTCAGAGACTTCTTTCAGTATATAGCCATAATTAGGAGGAAGACCAACCTTTAAAGCTGACCAATAAAACATCTGTCAGCTTTTTAGAATATACATTCCTTCTCCATCTAGCAAATTTCAAAAAAATCTGTCTTGCTGTGTCACGGGTTTGGATCATGGAGAGACTCTAAAGTTGCTGCTAGAAGAGGTGTGAAAACATGCTAGTCCAGATTAGAAAGTGCTGAGCAGCAGACAGAGCTACGATACATTAGAAGGCAGCACACTTGTGGCTGCTCCTGATCCTATTTTAGATCCACACCACAGAGCTATTTCCTATTTGTATTTTGGTCCATGTGCACTTTTAGCTCTCTGAGAAGCATGCTTTGTGTTCCAGCAGGAGAAATTGAGTCAGTTTTTATTCTTATTGACCAATATTAATTCCAACTCCATTTTTGTTAATTCCAAACTTTTGACTATTCATTTTTCAGGAGAGTGTCAATGGCTTGTTGCTCCTGGACATAACTCATTTGTATTCTCAACTCACTAAAGTAGACTTTTCCAGCCTGCCGGAGACACAGCTCCAGTTATTTGGGCAGCCAGAGCTTTCATTCAAGCCCCAGGTTTTGAGCTGAACCTTTTTCTCATATGCTCCTGATGTTTTCCAAATCTACCAAACCAGTCTGCTGGCAGCCTTGTTTTAGTTATATAAAAAATGTTTTAGTTCCAGCTCTTATTCTGGCCCACGTACAACCATTTCATTCTAATTCTGCCAAAACTTTGCCACTCTTGTTCCAGTTCCTGTTAATAAAAGGCAGTGTTTCCTGGTCTGCATCCTGTTAGTGCTGACACTGTCTCCTCATATCCAGTGTGGGTTCATCCCACCAAGGACAGGAAATGTTCTGCTTTGCTGATTCAAATCTGACCAGAAATAATGTGGACAAAGAAACTTTTAAGAGGGAAAGTTTAGGTAAGAACATGGCAGTTGAGAATGTAACGGTCAAAGTTACAAACTCAAAGGGAAGAAATATCAGAACTGGCTTGAAAGTCCTTGATAAATGGTAACAGTAATAATAATGAAACATAGTCTGAGAATTTAGCCTAATATCACCTTTCTTCTTTGTGTGCTTTTCCTTTCTCAGGTTTTTGTTGTGGGTTTTTTTTGTTTGTTTCAGTTTTTGTGTTGGGGTTTTTTTAAATGTATTCTAGTCTGTATAACTTGTTATTTACACTGGTTTGAGCACATACCAAGTTCAATTCATATTATTTAACAAAGGCTTTACAAGGTTTTTTGGAATTTAATGGTGCTAATAATACCTTTGTGTGGAATCACCTCATGAGACTGACAGCTTTAAATCTGCCATTTAAGCTCCCATTTGTGACCAATTGTCTAAAAAGGCAACGAAATCCACTACTAAACAGTTAAAACAATAAACTACGTGATTAACTGTGCTGGGTTCTTGAAACATTAATACTGCAAAAACTTCCTGTGGAACTAGCAATTGCTGGACAAGAAGTGAAGGACTATTAAGGCACAAGAGGCTGAACTCTGAGGAATCACCTTGGCTTAGGGCATATGGCAGTTCTGCGTATAAAGACAAACCATTGTTTTTTGAACTCTGCCACTTAGTCACTCTAAATATATTTGAAATTCACAAATTATCAACTGGTGCACAGTAGTTGTGCAGCTGAAAGGAGGAAAGTTCTCAGCTGAGAATTTAAATGGAACATCGCATAAATATTTAAGTCAAGGCATGGCACAAAAAGGTGAAAACTGACCAAGTGTGCTTGATAAAGGGAGATAAAACAGAGACAAGTAAATCCTCAAGTTCTTCATTTCACAGCTCCCTTGAGCAAATTACAAAGTCACAGTACAGGAGAGTGAAGTTTAATGGGTGCTTTGCACAGCAATATCCAAAATCATGGCTTCTTTATCCTAACCAAATCTGAATATCCTTCTGCTACAACAAGGATGGGTGAGGGATTTGCTGTGTTAGTAGGGACTCTTTAGCTGATTTAGCATGACTAGGCAGGATGCTCTCCTTCCTCTGAGACTGCTAATGAGTGTCAGGAAGTATTGCCTTCCTTCCTGGCTCCAAGCTTGCTACCTCTACAACATCCTATGCCTCTTCTGGCAGGGCTTCCTTGCCAGAATACAGCACAGGCAGATATGCACACACTCCTAAAAAATAGAGGGTCCAGACATGTCTGGTGGATGTAGTAATCTTATTTCTTTCTTCTCTGTTGTATAAATAACTGCCATGTTTTATCTAGTAGTGAGTATTTTGGTTGTAAAGGACCAATCTGTAATTAAATTTGTTACGATAATTTTTATAGCAATGTAATATTTTGGACATATAGATTAATTACAATTTTGGAAAGCAATGGTTTTGACACCTTTGGGTTTGAAATATGCTGTATCAACAGATTCGGGTATGATCAATATACCTACAAAAAATTGAGTATGTTCAAAATACTTACAGTTGTAGTTATTTTCTTTCAGTTCTAGTTGTCACAATTACATGTTTCACCTCTGTAATAATGGATTTTTCCCATTACTCAGAGGAAATAGTCCCTCCATGCAGTTTTTCACAGAGTAAATCACAGAAGTTTCCCAAACTTTTCACTGAAAAAAATGCTACTGTAGAGCAAGAATTTAATGCAACCCCAAATAACTATTAGCCTAAATATGTGACCAAATGTCATTTCATGAAGTTGTGACCTCACTAGAATAGTGCCTGGTTTGGGAACCTTTTTACACCGTTACGCAGCAGATGGGCATTTCTGAGCTATATTAGCAGCCCATAGCACAAGGCAGCATAGACTCAGCTTGTCCTGAAGAGAAGACTAAGCCTTATTTAATGTTTGCATAGTCTAAGATGCTGGAAACGAATCCATTGGATGCAGCATTACTGGCCTCCTCTCCCCTTCAGTCCTCTCTGTTTCAAGAGCTATGACCATGTTCTATTCCAGTGACTTTGGCACCAAATCTGGATATACATTGAGATGGCAGAGTAGAATTTGACAGCTATTCAAGATGGAGCTAATTTGTACTGTAAAATTACTTCTTGTTTCCTTCTTGATCGTCACCATTAGCTCAGTTGGTCAGAGTACGGTGTAATAACAAGGGCAAGTTTTATCCCCATATGGGCCATTCACTTAGAAGTTGGACTCAGTGATCCTTATGGGTTCCTTCCAACTCAGAATGTTCTGTCATTCTGTGATTACAGAAAGTTACAGACATAAATGATGCCTTAAAAGGCATAAATGATGCTTAAAGACAAATACCCCTTCCCTGTAGAGATTATAATCAACAATAACAACAACAATAAGTAATAAAAACACAATATAAAGAACTACTGCCAGGAGGCAATAGATTCTTCCCAGGGACTATGCTTTCCTATGGGACGTGCATGCACTTAGTCATTCTTAATCTGCAGTCGGTGCAGGTTAAGTACTCTGTTTCTTTTAAAGATGTAAATAGCAACGCCTAGTGGATTAGCATAGAAACACGTTATGGAAGAAATGCATCTTAGGAAGGATTTGAATGAAAATAGCATTGTGAGTTCTTCCAGAAATCTTATCAGAAAAGATTTTACATCCAGAGAAGAATAGTTGCTGCCTTTGCATCACAGTTACTTTCTGAAAAACAAGCACTGAAGAGAGATAAGGAAACTTTCTTGTAGACTATTCCTATTAGCAAATAGCAACTTCGCTCCACCCTTCCCTTGTATTTGGCTTCTTACAGAGTGCCTGGAGCTGCGTTTTGTTCCAAGATTACCTTCAGAAAAATCCCCTGCCATTATCAGACATTCTAACAAAAGAAAAAAGTGTATACTACTTCCAAAGAGGAAAAAAGTAATTAACTGCCATTCAAAATCTGGAGAGGTACTGTTAGCTTGACTGAGATGACAATCAATAGCTGTGATTTCATACCTCCTACCATTCACACTGGCATACTTGCAGTGAATCAGGCTTGAGAGGAAGGCTGGGTGGAGCAACAGGCTGCAGGGGAAAATTACTGTCCCTTGGTCCCTATTCTGTGTCCCATCCCTTCTCCCCACCTCCAAAAAAGTAGCAAATGAGAACAGCAGTGGTGGTGGAGTGCTGCTGCTCTTACCTGCCCAACAAAGAGATAAGGCAGCAGGCTATCTAGGAGTGTTTCTTTCACACTCACAAAATCATTCAGACAGAAGCACAGCAATAACTTCTCTGTATCAGGGTGCTACTCTTGCCCACATTTCCTTCTCTTTGGGATGAGGCAGCAGCTTGCTACTTGGCATTTCTATAGAAAAGGTATTTCAGACAACAGAGAAGATCCTGCAGACCAGACTGGGCCAGAGGGCTGCATTTTGAACCATGCTGGTCAAGAATCTCCAAAATTCATCTCTGTGCAGCCTGACTGCATCCACTGACTGTGCTCTGAGTTAGGTCAGTGCTAAGAGCTTTTAGAGATCACTGTTATATCTGGACATAAAGACTCTTATTCCATTCTCAGTCTTCGTGCAAACCTCTTTGCAATAGTACACTGCTCACAGCAGGGCTACACAACCCTATCAGGACAGTCTCAGACACTGGGCAACATTACAAAGGAAATTGTCATCACCCAAGAACTTCACACACAGTTTGCAGCTTTTGAAGTCATCAGTCCTTACCAGAAACAAACAGAGGCCAGTATGAACAGGCTGAAGAATTACATTGAACTCATAATCCTGACAGTTGTAGCCAGTTTTGTTTTCCCTTGGTTACCTCCTTTGTTGTCACAACACTTCATTCTGGAGCAGAAACCCGGTGGACAAGGCATGGGATTAGTAAGGTAGCAATTTAACTGCACCCTTAGCACTAGTCCTTATGTACTGTGACAGTGTGGAGATTTTTGCACAGTATTATGAAGGAAAGAGTTGTGTCAGTGCTGAGGTGGGAAAAGTACTGTTTATGATTGTGATTGATACTGTGTTGCTGCAGCGTAGTTTTAGTAAGAATAATGCTGCAACATAAATGTTTCCTTCGGCTGGGAATATACCTTGTTTGTTAGATTACAGGAGTGGAGGGAATCTCCAACCTTCAAACTCATAAGATGCCTTTTAAGTGAAAACAGAGACTTGGCCGACTGAGACTAAGACAACCAGGACTGAAGGAGTTTGGCATTTAGATCACAGTGGTAGCAAAACCAGATGACAAAGCAGAGCTTTAAAAAGCCTCTTAGATGGAAAGGTTTGGGATGGAAAGGAAGTGAGAGGAATGGAGGGTGTCGCTTACTAGGGGGAGGAGATAAGAAACAATGATGCTATTGTGGCAGCAGAGCTGATGAAGGTCAGAGACGATAAGCTCTGATTTGCGTTCTTTCAAAACACTTATACAAAGTTGGTGATATTTTAGTGAAAGATTAGGGCTGAGGGACATTGTGGCCAGGGAGTTTGCTGTGCTTGTATGATTGTCATCTACAGTGCTTTAGTTTTTCAAGCGAAAACCAGTGCCTTCAGCAATTTTATGCAAAGGCTATCTGCTTTGCATTAGACTTGCCATAAACCTTCTGAAGAATTAGCTATAAACCTTAAGACTTTCACTTTACAGGAAGCTCTGGGAAGGGTCAGTCCAAGCTATGGTATCTGGAGAAGTCACTGGAGGACATGGAACAAGCAGTGAGGCTGTCAGGTCTAACTCCATCCAAAAGATACTACACAGAGTATTTCCACCTTAAATACAAGCTTTTGTGACCACCATTTGAAGAACTGTGCCAGACACGAGAGAAAAGTGTCCCAAGGGCATGGGACCATAGCTGGATCTTGTGAAATTAATAAGGGGTAGTCCTACAGGGGGATCCATGTTAAATTTCTTTTACAGACATTTGTTATACAAATCTATCTCCTAGGAAACAGTATTTATCTACATTAACAATCTTCATCTAGTACTAGATATATAGAATATGCCTAGGTTCAGTGCAGTGTAGATTTCCCTTCTTTAGCATTCCTACAGCTTGCCAGAATGTCTGCTTCTGCAGAAACAAAGGTTAATTAAACACATCCGCCCATTAGATCAAGGAGTGAACATTGTTACAATCTGGCCCCGAGCTACCTTCTTCAGCTGTCAGCACTGAAAGACACTTGGAGCTACAAATTAGTCCTCAAGCAAAACTAGTTTCAGCAGAAGCCACCTGTTTTATTGAACAGCAAAGGTCTTCCTGATATTTACAGTTTCGGCTTGTACTTGTCTCGCTGTACCTAGTTCCAGCAAGAAACATTTAGGGGTATTTTGCAAGTTGTGTGATCCAAGGTTCTTGCATCTTTATAGTGCCATGTTAACACTTACATAATAAGGAATGTTAGAAAAAATCTACCTTGTCTGCATTGCTAACATCATATTTTATAATTAATAAGAGTTTAAGGTAACTCAGTTTTTTTTTCACTTGTATTGCTTAGCTTTGCCCCTTTCACTGTGCTTGGGCCAGTGAAAGGGCTTGGGAAATACACTGGCCAACTCCCTCATTATGCATTTCTTTTCACTTTCTTTCCCCTTTCATTTTCTGACTCTTATGTATAAGCACCATATTACACAAATACTTTCTCAATTCTGTGAATCAAATCTAAAGAATAACACATTAACTATATGAACTCTTGAGAGCAGCACTATGGTTGTACCTCAGTTTCCCTCTTCCTGTCACAGGGAGTGAAGTCAGGCAGCATACACCTTTCACAAAAATGTACTGTTACCACGCGTATAATTCCCAGTACTTGAAGAACTGACATTCCTAAAATGTTTTCTTTCTGTGCTGAATTGACAGAACAAGGCTGCAATAGACCTGCCAGAGAGCAGTGACCAATAATCCGATTACTTAAGGTAGGCAGGACACACTGAGATCTTCTCTGAAAGCAGGATCTTAAATAATGTTAATGATGTAAAAAAGCACGATATCTACTTAATCATAGAAGCTGGCTTGTATCTATTTTCTTCAATAATAGATGAAGCAAGTATACCTCTCTCTGCATCCAAAATTCAAGGCCCTTATTTTGTCAGAACTCTTCTCAAATGTGATACTGTATTATGCATCCCCCATTCTCATTCAGATTACCCACAAGTAATTTCTGCTTTTCTCAAGCTGACTCATTCTTCATACCTGTTAGCTGAATTGTTAATGAAAAGTAATCTCTACCCATGAATTGAATGCTTGTGTATTTAATTTCTACTGTTTGGCTAGTTTAAATCAGACACAGATCACAAATTCTTCTTCCTATTCCCAGTCTGGAAGAGAACCTCAGGGCACCCTATTTCAAAGACTTTTTCACAAATATTCTCTAATGTTTGATTAAAATTTTCAGCTTCTCAAACACTATTACCATTACACTTAGCAGGTTAATAATAGGAACTACAGATAAGAAGAGACACAAATAAAGAGCAAAAAAAAATCAATTATTTGCATTGCTTTCTTGGGTTTGGTTTCAAAGTCTATAAAAGTCACAGAATTGTCTTCTTTGTTCCATTTGTACTGGACAACTCCTGCCTGTTTTCAAAAACCCTTTGAAAAGCAGCATCTCTGTCCCTGATAGTGGTCCACAGACACAGTCTTGCAACTGCTCATCAGTTGGCACCAGGACATTTTCTGAAGTCTCTGAGGAAAACCTCTTACTCTCTAGCAGAAACTGAAAGCAAAGTTGGAGTGGTACTCTGATCAGTCTTGGACAGTTGATCATTGATGACACAGCCCTAGTGGTAAAGCGAAAAATATGCTCATAGTTACCATTTTAAGAAGATAAACCCCAAAGGAAAACAACATGGTAAACTGGAAGTATTGACCCCAAAGAAGAAACAGAATGGCCTTCTTGGAACATCTCTCCTTGGCATCTTACCTGAAACATTCTGTCTAGCCTGTAACTCAGCAGGCAAGATGTGACAATCTTCTTTACAAGTACAACATGTTAAATTACGTTAGTTGTTTCTATAAATATAGCATGCCAATGCTTACTGACTGATTCTGCCACCTAGGAGCTTTATTTGCATTCAGCAATGAAGCAGTTGAATTTTTAAGGTATTTTGTTGTTAAATTTCAATTAAGTTAAAAGGCTGCCTGCACCACAACATCCTATTCATTACATGTGGCAAAAGTCTTTATAGAAATCCTGGAGCTGACCACAGCCTTTTGCTGCTTGTCTCACCCACACTAAAAATACTGTATGATATAAAGTATTGTATAAGGCTGTGTAACACACAACTGTGTCTGTACTCAGGTTTAATAGGGAGCAATCCATGGTAGTATTATTTCCTCATTCCCCTTTCCTGAGCCTCTTTAAGTCTTATGCCTATGTACATATTTCCTGGGCCATTTATTCTATCCTATGCTGAAGAACACTATCAAACAGGTAAGATGGCAAGGACTGGAAAAATTTATACATGTCTTATCAGCATAAACAAATCTGTGGTCTGTGCTCAGGAAAGCTCTAAAGCTGCTGGAGCATTTAATTAGCCTGAACGGGGTACTGCTCATTTAAACAGGTCTGCAAGGATCACATCTCTTTCTCCAGCAGTTTATTCAGAGATGACCCAGCATGCAGTTCAGAACTGCATCTCTAAGCACATATTTGTTAAGATGCTGTTGCTCTTTTGTGCTTCAGGATACATTTTCATTTAGTCATGACAGCGTAACCAGCAGTCTATCTTTTGCTTTCTGAGTGCCAATAACTTTAGTGTGCTCCATTAATTAAAGCTATGGGTATTATTAAGTGGAATGGCCCTATCCTCATAAGACTATGAAAAAAAGTTACATTTACATTGACAGAAGGAGATTGCTGTGAGTTTTAAGTGCATTTTTAAAGTGCATTCCTTTTTTTCTTTTTTTTTTTGTGGAGATCTGCTAGATTATATTTTTGAAGTTCAGGATCACTGTAAACAAAACATATGCAGCTGATAAGCTGAAGCAATATCTGAACGAGAAAGACAAAACAGGTCCTAAGCAAGGAAAACTTTTGCAAATATTTCAGTATTGCTTAGGTGATTAAAACATAATTCTCCAACAGGAAATTGAGAACAATTATTTTAATAGATTAAGGAGTTCATTAGAGTTAAATCTAGTTCAATGATTAAAATACAGGGAAAAGAATGAGAAGACATAAAGTCTATTTTCAGCATTAGCACTGACTCACTGTGTGATATTAAGCAAGTCACTTAATTTACTGCCTCACTCAGTCTCACCTGTAAAATGAGGGAGCCTGCCTCACAAGTTCTGTGTGGGATTACTTAATTAAACATTTGCTATGTACCTAACATTTCTTGAATGCAAGGTGCTGGAAAATTTATTTTTGAAGATGTATATAAACAGGATACAAGAGCAGAATTAGGTAGCTTCTATGAAGGAAACTCACATCGCTTTCATCTTTGGACTTCTCAAGCATGACAACAAAATAATTAACTACATAACTTGTTGGTCACCAACACAAGTGAGCTAATTGGTGACATTAATATTGGTGGCAGCCTGGGCTGCCATGATCACACACTGGTGGAGTTTGCAGTCCCCAGGGATATGGGTTAGGTGAAGAGTAAAGTCAGGCCCCTGAATTTTAGGAAAGCAAAATTCCAGCTCTTCAAGGAGTTAGCAATAGGAGTCCCTGATAAACTGCCCTTGGAGAAAAGGGAGCAGAACAGAGCTGGCAGATATGGACATCTTCCATAAAGTGCAAGAGTTCTCAATACCCAGGTGTAAGAAATCAGGAAAGGACATGTGGGACAGGGAGGTGATTTGAGATATTCAGCGTGCTTCATCTAGGGCAAGTGGCCAACCTAGTGGCCTGACTACATCACATACCCTAGAATTCTAAAACTGTGAGTGAAGCCCTTGAAATAAGTTTAAGAATTGAAAAAAAAAAAAGCATAGCCATAAACTAGACAGACCAAACTATAAGTAAGAACTATAATATACCATTGTTCTTCTGTAGATCACACAATTGAAAGACTAAGGTGAGTTTTTTCATTGATGTATAAGCAAATTTACATCCAATGGAAGTGAATGGCAGCAATTTAAATCCAGAGAAAGGAAATAATGTTTTTCTAAAACAGAGCTTTTACTGAACTCATGGCCACACAACATTGTTGGAACCAAGATCTCAGTGAATTCAAGAAACAAACATTTCTATGGAAATGTGAACATCCGCTGTGATATTCTATTAAATGAAAGAGTTACAAATCCCTCATGTTGCACAGTACAAGCCAGCTACTAACTGGTAGGCATGTAAAAACAGCTCCTGTGAAGTCTGTTTGACAGCTGATCTCTCTGGACTGAGATGGAACTGGATCAGAAGCGCCTGGTACAGGTCACTGTGGGAGGCAGAACCCTGGAGGAGATGTTCCAATGGTCACCTCTGGTACAGCACTCTTGATGCTACTGAGGCTGAGCAGCGCACAGCACGTCTTAAGCATCCTGCTACTCTTATCATAATTGTGTTTAGAAAATGTCAGGTTTGTTCTATCATAAAATTAACTAAATCAGCAACTTTTAACCAAAGAGAAGTTTTTACCTCACAGTGCAGTTTAGCAGACAAAAAAAGCAATGGTTTTTACTCGCACTGTGCTGTGACGCCATGAAGGAGCTCATCAAAACCACAGTGAGCAAATTAAAAACACAAAGTGATGTGATCAATGACATATGCAAAGGTTATGTGTTTCCCATGTAGTTGCTCACATCACCCAGGACTTTTTTGAAGACAGTTATAATATCTTAAGTATTCACAAAAATACCACTGCTGCTTTCTGTTGGTTCCATCTAATCCTAAATTGAGGCCTTTATGTAAAGCATGGTCATAAATCCTTTACAACCTTGGAATGAAGCTAGTGTTTGGCATTCTACGAGGACAACAGACACAGGAAAATTCAGATGCTCTATCCTTTTAAAAGCTACTTTCTAGGTTAATAAATAAGTTCTACAATATCATTTGATAGATATAAATGCATGTCATTTATTTACTTTCATTATAACATTTTTTACGCTGTGAAACATACTACCTTACTCATACATATATTAAATATAACCATAAATCATAATCATAACTATATTACTGATATATTTACCTAGTTTCTACTCAATTAGCATTGCAGAGACATCTAGACAAAACCTGAGGCCCTCCACCACGAGTAACAGAGTCTTTAGCTCTGCATTTCAGAGCTACAGACCAAGATGGAAAAATGCAGCAGTAACACCACCACAGGTTATAGTTATACTAAAAAGAGTCAGTGACTCACTGTGAATGTTTGCTTGGCCTGCATGCTTTAGGGATGAGTGAAGATTACTGAAGACAACTATTTCTTTTCTTCTCCCTTTATTTTGCTTATTACTAGCTAGTACTACTACATTCCTTGTATGAAACCAGATTAAGAATAAACAATAGGTGCTTCTCATCCAGCACTAATACGATACCATGCACTCGGGCACAGCTGCTTTATATACATTTTAGCAGCTGCTTTTTTCCTGTCTGTCTGTCCATCCACAGCAAATAGCTATGTTGCCTGGCACAGTACATGTACCTTGGCCTTTTTCTACACCTAGCCCACACCTTCAATCCAGTCTCTGCACCCCGAGAGCCTCCCATGTCGCTGCTGTTGCTTTTCTCACCCCAGCTGGGCCAGGGGACTCCCTTCTCTTCTTCACTTCGGTGTTAAATACTGACAGCGAGCTGTCCTTTTATTTGTGTCCCAAGCTGCACATAAATGTAAATACATAGAGCAGTGATCGTTCTCTGATGCAGCTTTTCAAGCTGGATAAATTGGTTGCTCTCTCAGCTGATACTCACTGTGCTTAAAGGGTCGTTCGTCCTAGAGCAGCAGTTTAAGGAGTTTGAATTAGGCAGGCAGGAGGTGGCAGAAGGAGCTCCACTACAGTCTTGCCGACCACTTCACATGATGACTGTAGCTGGACTCCTCCTAGTGCCTCAGAAAGTTACAAGAAAAGGGAAGGGCTCAGGATGTGACATCGTGCACTCATTCTAAAAACAAGGAAACTGTTGTAGATAATTTAAAAAGTAACAGCTTAAAAATTCTGAATGGTGAATAACAGAAAATTACTTTTCTAATTATCTTCCCTACCCTTTCCAGTGAAAAGTTTCAATAAACAAAAATTACAAACTTAGAAAACTATGTTTGCATCATTAGTAGGACTAAGAAACCTATTGCAACTGAGGCAGCTCCGAGCAGTGCTTACTGCTGCCTGTGTCAGATCTCAAGCTTTGAGCTTGTTACCAGCTCTGTTGAGGCAAATGCACCCAGCCCCAACACAGCTGGGTCTGCAGCCACAGCTGGGTCTGTGTAAGCAACAGGGACCCACGTGTATCCATTCCTCGGCAGTATCCTGACTTGTTTATTGCCTTTCTCAGCAAAAGAAAAATCTTCTAAAACATCTAAGTGATTCAGGAATCCAATGAATACTTTCTAAAGCAATGTAAACAAACAGGTTTTTAAATCTCATGGAAAGTCAATGTGATTTTGTGCAGATTTGCAGGGTTAAGTTTACTCCTTAGATCCTTTTCTAATTGCAAGTCTGCTTCAGAAATAATAATACATTTGCAGGGATATATTACTATAAATTTATTTACCGGGTCATTATCTATAGCCTTTAAAAAAGAAAATAATAAACATTTGAAGCAAAGCAGATGTCCTAACTTAGCATAATTGTTCTTTACCTGGATTTAGCTTTGCAGTTTTCTGTTTTTATTTCAGATCCAAAGAAGCTTTTGCGTGCCTGGAAGCTTCTCTGTCCTTTCCAGCTCTATCAATTGGTCTAATAAGCCACTCATTTTTCTTTCAAGTTGTCAGGATAATTTTGTTTCTGTTATAATCCCATAAAACACACTCAGAGGAAAATTTAGCCCAGATTTCAAGCAAGCAACATTTTTATGTTGTGTTAGGAATTGCTACATTCTCTGTTATGGCTGTCACTGTGCTTACCTTTCAAATATATTCTTTTTGTGTTAAAAATTTCCAGTGATTTTGTTCATGCAATTCATCACAGACTCAGCATTCAGGCTGCCCATGAATGATATGTTATTGTTTGTCATCATTTTCATGCTCCTGTATTGGCTTTTAGCTTAATGGCTTGGATTTGGAGGAACCTCATCATATTAAATCAGTTTAGAGATCAGGCATGTTGTGTTTCAATATTTGTCAATACCCTTCTACTGAGCTGCACAACAGGGTGTTGCTCTTGCAGCTCTATTGTTAAAGAAGAAATATTTTGCTGCCAGATTTCTTGTTCAGTTTGTGCCTTTTGTTACTGGACTTTCAATTTCAGGAACTTGTTCTATTTAAGAGGATAGGGGAAGAACAATACTTTATAATATAACATTTATTAAACAGATGGTGGTATTATCAATGCTCATTTATCCGGCAGTGATGCATCTCCCAAATAAACCAGCAGTAGTAGTAAAATAAACCAGAGCACAGAACCATTTTCTTCATAAATATTCTAGGGATTTTTTAGCTACTTGTACTCTGGAATCGTATCTGGAAAAGGATCTGGAGTTGTTCTGTTTAGTAAGGGTCAGCTACTTCTCAAATAGTTTATGAGTTTGAGGAGTGTGACTTAAGATCACTAATACATTAATTTTTGTAGAATTTGGGAAGTCCTTCTAAAAAAACTGTGATACAATTTACATGTATATTTCTGTTTCTCTGCTCTCACCTTGATTTTTAGTAGTACTATAAAACCTACATAGGTGATCACCTGGATTGGAGAACATTTCCTAAAACAGCAAAGGCTTGTCACAGCTCTGGATTTGATTTGGACATTTCATGTATTCACACACTGGACTGCAAACCATACTTTTAAGTGTTCATAAGATGAGGGAGCTGGAACTGCTCCTTGCCATGAAGGGGGCAGGGGCACTTCTCGTGTGCCCCAAGAGGGTTACTCTCCAGTGAACATCTGGCTGCAGCACCTGGGTGACTGCTCACCCCGAGCTCTGAGGAGGTGGGTACTGCCTGCATCATGCTCCTACTCTGAATCTGCAGGAAATGAAACAGATGGTGCCTTGGAATATTCCAGAGGAGGATATTCTGAGGGCAACACATGCATTTCTAACCAGGCTTTGAGGTCAAACAGATGAAGTAAGCCTTGGCTAACCACAGACATATTGGTGTTCATTCTTTTCTTGGTTCTCTGCAGATTTTAACATCTCTCTGATTGCATCCTGAGTTACTTCAGTGTGAGCATGAAAAGCAGGATAACTGTGCACAGCTCTGTTTTGTTTTGTTGCATTCCTTTTGCTTCTTGCCAGAAAACTGCACTTTTCTTAGATTCTTGTATGTTCTCCCTCTTCCTCTTTTTCTTCAAGATTTAATTAGAATTATGAAACAATTTTGATTAAAAGGAATCACTGGATATTACCTCATCCTTTACCCACTCAAAACAGAGCTTCAAAGTTAGGTCAGGTTGCTCAGCATTTTGCTTGGTCCAGGTGTGAATATCTCCAAGGACATTCCAGTCTCCCTGGGCATCCTGTTTAAGGGTTTGACCACCCTTACTGTGAAGTCCATATGAAGTGTAACTCATGTTCCTTTGTACATATATAAGGCTGGGAGGTTTCCTTATGCTAACATCCAGCATCTGGTAGAAAACCCGGATAGAGAAGTAGTTTCGAGCTTGGGAAAGAGGTGGAAGGGATTTATAGCATGGGGGAATGAGGAAAAGCCAAGATTTTACATTTATAGTAGGAGAGACAGTGATGAGCAGGAGTAAAAGGAATAACGGCAGGGAGGGAGAAAAGAAAGGACTGTTTCACAGGTCAGGCAAGGTTGTGTGTGGGAGGAGAACTTGGATGATGACAAGGCAGGACCATAACTGAAGTGGTCACCACCCCCAGATTTGGGTACCTCTTACAACCCTAAATAAATCTTCAAGAGTGTGTCATAGCTAAAAATATCTTGCCAGTTCTGGCATGAAGTTGATTGCAGGAGCTTCCAGAGCATTTTGCTCTCTTGGCTCCCTGTGCAATTTCAGTTGGATAGTACACTTCACATTTAAAATAGTGCTGATCTTTTGGTCTGCTGCTGTCCTGTTCCAGAGAAAGTTGCCTTTTTGAAGAAAGAGCTACAGGTCCTGCAGCATGTAAATATAGGCAATACATAATATTTTTACAGGGGATTGTTTATAGATAACTCCAGTTTCAGTCACAGTTAGTTTTCTTAAAGGCTGCTGGACTAAAACATGATTTATAAATATATGCAGATATTCTTCTTCATAACAATACCAAGGAGTTGGAGCAGTGATGAGAAATTTTAGTAGTGAGCAATATGAGGTAGAAAACATTTTCCAACACTGATAAAAAGGAGAACAGAAATTGAAGAATTATTTTCTTTTGCTGATTATTTAATTGTTCAGGAAAATACACTGTGATTGTTAAAACTGCTCTCAGGTGTACAAAAGCAATGCTGGCAGCAATTGCACTTTGCAATAGCAGAATGCAAGGAAGAGTATAGATGTGTGAAAAGAGGGAGAAGATTTTTAAGAAGGGTAAGATCGGTTTGCGTTCATAAGAAGCGAAGCCTAGGTGATTTATAATAGGAAATCACTTTTAGTGATGTAAACATGTTAACTGATGATTCCTCCCAAGACTGTTGTGAAGCAGGGAAGGATTATGCCTTGTTTTGACAGATGGAGAAAAGGCTAAGTTCTTACCAGGAACTTTGCCAGCTCCTTTCAAAGTAGTTTCCAAGGAAGATTTTTCCCTTCAGAAAGCTTGAAGCTACAGACATCTCTCAAAGCTTCCCTCCATTACTGGGGGACAGCAGAGATGGTCACAGGTGTTGGCACTACTGGCTTGGCCTTTTTGGAGCTCTGACTGGATTAAATCTGAACAAAGAACAAGCAGAAACAACCTTTCCTGTATGATGACTCACCCTGCCAGAGGAAGATTAGTCAATGGAAATTTGTGTGTGCCTGTACTAGTCAGTAAATATGCACCCATCCCTGCACAGGGCCAGGGGCGAAGCACCAGGGCAGCGGGAGTGGAAGCCTGAGCGGAGGAGTCACAGCTTTTTTGCTGTTGGCACTCCAGCATCAACAGAAGCAAGAGCAGAGGAGTCCTAGGCTGATTTCCAGCATTGTAGCAAACCTTACGTGTGAAGGATGTCAGGTGCTGAGCCTCAGCTCTCCCATTTACCCTTTCTGCTCACAATCTGTCCATGGCACACTCCAACATTTCCCCAAAACATGCTCTTTTCACCTAACCTGGGGTCAGTACAGGACTGTTCATTTTTCCTAGATCTTTTCACAAGGAGAATTATTCACTCTAAAACTCATGTAACTCTAGGTTCATTTTGTACTGCCCTATTAATCAGTGAAGTGGTAATGGGATAACCAGAATCTCACAGTGGTGAAGGTAAGCAGAGGCTTAAGAAGTTCTCATTTAGTAAATATTCATTAAAAAGCAAGTCTGCTTCTTTTTCTTCATTCTGGTCATTGACCACACTTGCATCAGGATAGTTCATATGGTCAGATGTACTTTGGCTTTGCCATTCCTTCCCAGAAGTTTCTGAAATAGAAAGAATTATTTGCCCGCTAAACCAGCTTCAGCTCACATTTTCCTAATACTAGTTTAAATGTTGCCAGCAACACAGTATATCCATGTTCACATCCTAAATGTAGCCTTCGCTAGAGATCCAAACAGAAACATCCTTCCAGAGGTCTCTTCATGGCAACTTCTCTCTACAATGAACTATTGTTGTAACAAATCTGGAGATAAATGGGACCTCAACAACAGAACTCTGTGCCTCCTAGTTCACATAAAACTTCAGGAGTTTAAAACCTGCAAATTCGATCACATAAATAAAGGCTGCTAATACCTTTCTATAAAGAAATATTTTCATTAATGAGCCAGGGACTGTCGTATTCTCTCCACTACTCATCAATTATAGGAAATTAATAAAGTTCCTGCTTACACTGTACCTTGATGAGACAATAACCAATAACAATCCCCACCAACACCAGCCTGAACCACTGGACCCACTCTCTGTGTTCCAAGCTCCGAATGCAACCTGAACAGTGTTTAGATAACTCTTCCTATATCATTTTAATGGCACACACAGAGGCTGAGAATCCCTCCCTGAACCCCAGCACAGGGTCTTCAGAGGGGCTCCACATGGAGCTGGGCTGGGAGAGCCCTTTGCTTACTTATTCACCATTTCCTTAGCTTAACTACCAAGGCCTACAGCCTTCTAGTTTAGCCTGTTCAGAGGAGAAAGGGAAGACAAAATCCACTTGGTTAGCAAAGGATTTTCTTTATCATCACTCCTTACTCTTAAAAAAAAGTTCCCAAGTTACACATCTTTGCAAAATAACAAGTGATTCGTCTTTTCTCAGTCTACTCTCACTCCCGTGGCTTCCAGGTTTTATCAGCATTTCAGGTGAGACAGAATGCCTCCTGTTGCTCTCTCCAGATTATGTGTCTTAATATTTGGCAACGATTTGCTCTCATTTGCAGCCTCCCTCTTTACATGTAGGCTGCCTTCTTTAGTCATATGCCCCAGCCAAAATACTCCAGCTCTGTCTGCATCAGTGGGATTTGGTTTCTTGTGGGGTTAGGATGGGAACGAGACACATTCAGAGATGACAGCCCTTGACTGCCTGACATTGGTCTTCGAGTTGTAGTTATTGCAGGTTGAGGGGTCAAGCACTGTCCTGGTCTGAGCATCATAATAGACTTCATCCATCCAGAGTTTTAGTACAGACTAGAGAAAGACAGAATGGAAAACCTAACACAAACGGGCTCACAATACAAAACCAGTGTATAATTCAGTGCAGATATTCTTGCTTCTCTTAAGTGCACCTCATCTCTTGTAATAAAAGCTATTGGGATGACAAGCAGTTACTGGTTAGGATAAGAACAAAAGGGAGAGAGGAAAACATGAGTCAGAGTGGGTTACTTGTTAAAGAAACTCATTATTTAAGTATTAAAATAGGAAAAACATTGCAGAGAAAGAAAAGGTTCCATTTAACTGCTCTTCACAGTTATTCCTTGTCATTGAAAGCTATCAGGTATCACCGAGTCTAATTAATCACATCCTGAATTGCCATGCATAAAACAAATTTGTTCATTTGGGGGATCAAAAAAATGTATAAGGCTGTGTTGTGTGATTTGCTTCTGTTTCTTATCCACATATCCTGTATCCCAGCTTCTCCTAATGCAAGAGGATGTTCTGTCCTTCTGAAATTAGGTACCAAATACATTTAACCTGTGTAAATTTCAAAGTCAGCTCACCTTTTCAAAGAAGATAGAAACACAAAAATAGAATTCATTGTAGATTATTTGACTCTTAGATAAAGCAATTGCATATATTGAAATTACATTGCAACCATTGAGACAGTTTTTAGTTTAATTTTCACTGAACTGCGTACTTTGCACAAGAATGTACTTTTCGGGGCAGGACATCTTCCTTTGCTATGTTCTATTGAGCCACTAGATGTCCCTCGTTCCTACGTAAAGCTCCAGGTAGGAGACAATCCATGAGGAAAAGCGGGACTAAGGTGGAACTCAAGCAGTGCAGAAGCACGTTTGTGTTCACATCATGCAGGAGTTTTCTGTAATAGGTGCTGGTCCTTTGAATCACACCACTGAGTGTGATTCTGTAAACCACAGCAGTTCCAGATACTGGTGTTCCAAACAGACAGCAAATGTAACTGTGTTTAGACAAATCACAAAATCAAGAGTCATCAAGATTGGAAAAGGCCTTCAAAGATCATCAAGTCCAGCCTTCGAACAAGTATGACCATGCCCAGTAAACCACACCAAAAAGTGCCATGTCTACTTGTTTTTTGAACACTTCCAGGGATGGTGACTCCACCACTTCCTGAGCAGACTGCTCCAACTTAACGACTCATTCAGTGAAGAAATTCCTAATATTCAATCTGAGCCTCCCCTTGCACAACAAAGTGCATATATGGCAAATACAAAAATCAGATGAGACTGAAGAAAGCAGATGAAGATGGCATTGAGGAAAATAGACTAGAAACCCAGGGATCACAGAGTAAACTGCATCATTCTGTTCCAAACTATACATTGACAACAGCATTTTCCCTATGCATGTTATTATTGACTTTTTTTGCCACTCATGAAGTAGAATGGCACAGTGTCTCTTGGCAGTCAGACTAGATCTTATTTAATGAAAGCACACATTTGGCTGTAGTCTACTTGGGGTTTGGAAGGACCATATCAGCACGTAGATAACTCCAGTCTAGCCAGGGAATGGTCACGTCAGCATCAGACTGTGAATGCTGGGTAATGTAAGCCAGACGTGACACAAATAACAGCATTTGACTTACACTGGCAATGCTGAAAGTCAAACATTGCTCTGGAGGAAACAAAATGTTTCACCAAGTAAATAGTGTCAGGAAGCTGCTTGCAACTGCCCACGAGCTGTACAACTCCCTTTTCCCTTCCTGCACCCTATCTGCCTTTCTCAAGTTTCCTGACCCCCATCAGTTAATTTATACCATCAGCACTTTGCAAGGCCCTGCCACAGAAAGTGCTGCATCTCCAGTTCTGTTCTGGAAACTCTTCCTCAGATTAGGACTCACTTCCTTGGTATTTTAAATTCATGAACTGGAAGGGAAAAGGTCACACCTAAGGAAAAAAATTAAGAAACCCTTCCTCTGGATTAGTTTTGCTTTTTAACTCATGTGAGTGATGGCAAATTATATCCATATAAGAAACAGGACTCAAATGGCCCATTGGCTTTTTTATGTCACCAAAATGTTCATGACAGAAGGTCACATGTCTTTTTCCAGTTGTTTTCAAAACAGGGGTGCTGTCATTTTTCAGTAAGGATACACATAGAGGGTTCTGCCAACTCTGTGTACTTGTTACCTAATTTTCATGCCACCGACTGAATGATACAGATTTTCACTGCTGATTAAATATCAGATCATGGTGTACAATCTCAACGTTATTCATGCTTTTAACACCTGATGATTTCAGGAGGATCATAACCAGCTAAATACCTTTACAAGTCTTGTTCCTGTTCTTAAAAGATGAAGGAAAAAAAAAATGCAGTTCTCAAAAATGTATTTGTTTGTCCAAGGCATTGTCAAAGCACAGAGACCTGGGAATGTAAGAACTAAAACCTACACAATATGCTTTTGGTCTTCTCTACAGGAGGCCTTTGAACTCTTCTGATTCTCCCTCCTAGCTGTCCTCAGATTGACTCCACTGGAGTGAGTGATGGTTGAAAAGATGATTATATACAACCATTGCTGGCCCTTCGACTGCTGCATTCAGTCTGGAGCTGTTCAGATCAGAGCTAACAACAGTCTTGCAACCAACATGTTGTGTACTGGTGACCAGTTTCCACCAGGCCATCTATCAGCAATACCAGAGAGGGTCAAATCCAGAGCCCAGTGGCCATCAGTGTGAAATGTTGTTTTGTTTTCAGTGGGATTTGTACCAGATTGTTATTTCCACTGATGAAAGATAAACTATTTGGGGGCTAATAAATCTTACAGTTCCACATAATCCCTGGTGTTCCTTCCAATGCTTAATAGCTCTGCTCTCACCAGTTATCTAACTCAGTGTGAAGCTAAATGGATTTTTTTCACAGGCCAATACACACATTACACAGAACCTCCTTTCCCCTCCTGCTTACTCATGTTGTTGGCCATCTTTTTAATAGGAAACTGAGAGCTAAGAAATGGAGAGAACAGAATGACCTATTGAACCAGTTTCACTCCACAGCAGAGCTGACAGGAAAACAGCTGCCTCAGCTCAGGGCTCCAGGAATGGAAAAACAGATGTTTCTTAACTACATTTAACAGATGCTATTCCAGCTTGAAACAACATTTTAAAATGCAGATCTCAAGAATTTATGTATTTCCAAAGTATTCAAAGAATGGTAAAGTAGAAATTTCTTGCAAGTCTTCAAGTAGTGCCAAGCATGCCTTTTCTTCTTTTTTTCCCCCTTTATTTTCCCAGATTAACTTCTCCAGTTTAGCATTCCTGTGGCTGATACATGCACCAGAACATGCATTGGTGCCTACATGCCTTAGGTAATCAGATCAGGTAGATTAACACTGTCACAAAACTTGGGCAAATCACTTGATTTCCCTGCATCTCAGTTCTCCACTTCTGCTACCTCAAGCTTGTAACCTTTCCTTGAGAGCATCTCTCTCAACTACCAGTATCTACAGTAGCCAGTGCACAGAAACCACAAGCAAGAACACAGCCCTGGGAAATCACCATAAAATAGAATTTAAAAATTAAACTAACTACCAGCTATTCAGTCAATGGCAAGAGTACATAAACCAAAGTGGGTGAGACACGGGTTCTTTATAGTGGAATTGCAGACTATGCTGTCAACTGTGAATGCTCTAAGTCCCAGCATCAAGTGTAAAGATGGAAGGGCAGAAATGTGAGAAGACAATAGCTTCCATCCTATTCTCTGAATAGATTCAGATTGCTGTGTTATTCAGCCATTGCTGTCAATTTTTAATTTAGAATTAAAAACCAAGGAGGGAAGGAAAGGTGTGCAGAAACATTCTTACCCTGAGACTGTTGCGTTTGCCTCTGAGTATGTTTAGCACATGTAAGGAACTCTTCTGTCAAGCATCACAGAATTTGTGGGTTATTATTCTCATACTACAAATAGAGAACTGAAGTGACAGCAAGTGATAATCAAAAATATACATTAACGATCCCAAGTCCATGGAACTGTGCATTTCCCAAGAATAAGCTTTAGCCCATATTTACACAGTTTCCTTCTTCCAGTTACGCCAAGTAAATCACAAGAGCTGGCTGTGATAAAACACTCAGAGCACTTCCTTCCCTGGCTGAAACCAGAGATATGCTACCAGCCCCGAGCTAGAAAACACCTCAGCTTAAACTGGTTACCAGCTCTCTTGATAGTTTTGGTAGAAGTGAAGGTAGAGGTGATGACTTTACTGAAGGAGTTCTCAACTTGTCAGATATTCCTAATGTTTAAAGTACTGTGCAGTTTGAGGTTGGGGAACTGAAGCCCTTAATGGGAGAGAGGTGTCACCATCTTTACCAACTGAAAAGGGGCAGAAGCACAAATTTAAGGAAAATATTTCCCTCATGTTCCAATGTACTTGCAGAAATTTCCTGGTGTTCTCAGACACACCTCATTGATACACAACAGGTATAGAGAACATTAAACCAAATGAGTTATCTTCACTGAAGAGTTTTTGTGAATAGGATTCTATTCCACTAGAGAGCTGAAAAAATCACCACTTTTTAACAATGCAGATTTAGTCCAAAATTGATTCCTTTTCAAAAAACCTAAATACTTTCTGAAAAAATGTTGACTTTCACAGAATGATTATTCTATGTGAAAAAAAAACCGAGCCATTTTTCAAATATTTCAAAATAAAAGTATAACATTTGGGATTAGAAATTATTGAAACACTCTCCAAATGTTTTAAATATATATACTGGAAACCTTAGACCAAAGACTTCAAATGTTGACTTTCAGAACTAAGGTAACTTCTTGTTTTAAGCCAGCCATAGTAGAACTTTCTTGTACCTTTAAAGAATACTGTGTATAATACAGCAGCCTTAAGGGTAAAACCACTAGCATGTAAGAAGGCATCAAAGGTCAGTGGTTAGAATTTAGTGTAGATTGTAACATCACAGAAGAACTGAAGCTGGGTGCTCTTGGTCTTTCATGGCCAGAGCCCCTATTCTTGCTCCTTGTATTTAAGTCTCATAAATTGTTCAAAACTTTATCGATTGAATTAACAGTTAAAATATCACTTCTCAACATCTGGTTCATATTCTTGTCCCAGCTATGCTGGTGCAACTCTAAATTAAATGAAATGCCTTACATGAAGTCACTCTAAATTTATGATGGTATTCGGAAGAAGTGGACTCGGTCCTCAGTCTTTAAAAAATGTCTGTTTGCAGCCAAATAAAATCACATGTAGTTACAGCCTCTGTGGCACAAGATTGCCATCCAGTGGTAAGTCCCAAACCTGTATTTGCTGAAGGCATTCCCAGAGAGTTGACCAGCAGCTGGTGCTGCTTATACCTACCAACCTGCTGGCTGCAAATTCAAACTCCTGAGCAGCTATTGCTGAGCTGAGAGGAACATTTCTGTTACAAACTGATAACTTCTCTCTCTTTTTAAAAAAAAAATCAATTTTCCATATTGAAATAGTTTAGACAATGAATGCAGATTTTTGCTTCCTTAAGAGCAGGAACATGCTGAAGGGGGAGGCCCCTGGCACAGCCATACTCAGAGGTACTACCACCATCCTAACGCTGCATCTCAGCTACTTCCCAGCCCCCTCTGCTGGCACGGCATTAGTCAGATCTGAGAGGAACACATCAATGCTCATTTAAGCATCCTCGTACAGAGCTTCACCACCTGCTCTGGAGTGGCCTGTGCAGGGGATGGAGTTGATCAAGCTGTGAGGCTGGTTTCATGTGAATAGTTACGCACCCAGACATCAATATGACTACTGGTATCTCTGATCTGCAGAGAACAGGCCCTGAACTCAGACCTTCCACTTCCTGGATAAATGCATTACCTGCTCTAGTAGATCACAGAAATGTCTTTTAGAGGGAACAGCTGCAGTTGTGAAGACTTGGCCTGACTGGCATCCATTAGACGGGTTTGAGGACTGCCTCTTGAACTGAGCCTGTCTGAGGAACTGAATGAAGCAACACAAAGTTTGTAGTTCCTGATTGAGCTGAGATATGAAAGAGTGCCAAGCTGCTGAGCCCTGTTGAACTGGTGAATCTAGGCACACAGAGAGGCTCTATACAGCAGGATAAAGCTTATGTATAAACAGGAAATGTGGTTTGGGAATCTAGGCGTGATGCAAGGTCAGACACAGCTCACTGGGGTTTTTCCACCATCTCTGTTTTAGATTTAGGAGCTCAAATTCTGCCCTAAACACTTATTTTTTATACTTGGCCTGTAGCCAATAAAATAAATTCTGGTTAAAACCCCACGTATTTCATGCAAATTGTACTGATCTACCTTATCCTCTGTTTCACCCTCTCTGCATCTGTAATGTTTTGCTCAGTAGTTACCTGTATCTCTTGCAATGCGGATGTTTATGAACGATTCATGGATTTGTTTGGCCTGATTGCCCACAGATTAAATAATTGCACACAATGTTCCCATTAGCATTACAGGCATCTTACTTCTAAAGAGGAATTAAGTTATCTGGGGTTGTGGAGGCACCACTGCCATTAATACATGCAAGGTGGAGCTCATCCCAGTGAGCAGCTGTTTCTGCCAGGGCTCTTTAGGAGATGCAGAAACAGGAAAAACAACACTTTGCCTTCTAAGTAAAATTCCATTTTGATACATCTCTTGCAGTAACATGTGGAATGCGATGCTGAAGGTTCAGGTTGCTCCTAAGAGCAAAAACAACAGTGGAGTTTCTCCCTCTAACTTCTGAAAGAAATCAGTGGGGTGCACATAAAACTGAGAATTTCCCATTATTTCTATGATCATTTACTTCTTCTGCTTCACATTTCATTCTGTTCAAGAATGACAAAGTATACACTATATTAGTACAAATAAACTATTTCACCTAGAATTGGTCTAGCCTAAGTAGTCATATTCAAAATTACATGCATTATTAACAAGTGTGGAAAAGAAAATATGTACAAACATTTTGCACTGAAGAGTAACGATTCAAGTGCAGAAAATGAGACTCATTCTCCAGGACTAAAATTAATGTGATTTGACCTATGAATTTAGTGTGGTACAATTGCTTTGAGACAATGAAAGCGAGAGACTGGTAAATCAGCTCGTTGTGTGCTTCGCAGCAATCATCATATTATAGATATGTGGTGGAATGAAACAATGAGTCATTTATGTGTCTTAGACCCACAGCAGGTAAGTCAAGAATAAAAAAAGGTATCCTCAGACATTTTCAAAGCAGTTTGATTCATTTTCTGCTTATGAAACCCATGGTGCAATCCACAGTTCATTCAAAATTTAAAAAAAAAAAAAAGACCAGAAAAAAAGTCCTCCCTTCAAAATAAAGCAGAACCCAAATGCTTATTATCAGAAACACAGATATTACTTGGTGTCTATGGGATTGATACAGTTTCCTCACATTTGTCCAATAAAACGGGACGAATATTTTGCTAGTCTTTTCTTAGGTAAGCTGCTTTCTCCTAGATAAAATTTTACTGCTGGCTCCTGTGCACAGGGAAAGGAAATTATCTTCTTGGAATGCATGTGCTCTGTCAGTGCAAAAGTGGGCAGTTGCAGCAACAGGATTAACACTGCCTTGCTGGCAAGGGAAGCTTTGGAGCAAAGGTGGGATACGGACACAATCACAATTTACATTTTCTGACATCTTTTCAGAAGCTTTCTGCTCAGGAAATAAAAAATAATGATTGGGGGTGTCTAAATTTAGTGAAACCTTCATACTTTTCATATTTGATCAGACTACAAATGGAAAGACAACTGGCAAAATCCCACCCTTTCAGGGTGCAGACCTCAAAGGAAGAGCCAAAGACAAGTGCAGATCTGCCACCTCCTGTTTCTAGCGTGGACAATACAACGACGGAAATAATTAGCTAATCTTTCATTTAAATAAAGCCTTTTGGGGGAAAGGCTAAAAATAAACACTGATTCATTCCTTGTCAGGGAAGTTTCTTCTGTCAATTATCACATTGTTACTGCTGTTTTTAATCTAGTCAGATGGTGAGATTGGCAATCCTTTCTGCAGGGGCTTCTGGGTGTTATTTTGTGGAGAATCTTACTTGAAGGACTGATTACTGCTTTTATGGGAGCCAGTGGGAGTTTGGCCACAGTCCTTCACGCATGTTAATTTGAGGGACTTCCAAATGTTAGCTAATGATCTCAGAGTTCTTTTTATGAAATATGTGTGGGTTTGTTTTGGGGTTTGGGTTTTGTTGTTGGGTTGTTGGTGTTTTTTTTAATTCCTAGGAGAACACAATTAAGGCTGGAGAAAGTGCTGCACGGTAGCTCTGGACTGGCCTCTCAGTAACATCTGAGTTCTTGAATGAAAAAAATCAGAAGCACACATCGCTACTACACTCAGATATATTATACATATTAAAATCAAATGTATTCAAATGTAAAAATGTATTATTTACATAGTTCAGACCACATGCTTTACATTGCTATGGACTGGGTCTATCTGTTGGCCGTCACTGGCAGCTACCTAAAAAGTAATCGTGCTTTCTGTTTTTTAGGAACAATACAAAGGGGAAAGCAGTAGTCTCTGCCCCAAAGCAGGGAAATATGTCAGCTTGGAAAATAGAGGCACGTGTGGGAGGGGGAGTTTCATTCCTGTTTTCTGAAGCCTTATGTAGCTGTAAACGAGAAACGGGAAAAAGCGAGCCGATGGCAGCTGAACAGAAAGCCAAGGACACAAGTCCAAGCAAGCGCTGGGGCTGCGGCTCAGTGAAAAGCGTGCAAAGGGGTCTTCGGGCTAAACGCTGACTTAAAAGGGCTTGGAACAGAGCACACCAACAAACATCGCTCTCCGTCCTCCCCGCCGCTACCACGGAAAAAACCCCAAAAGTAATAGATATGTTTGTTTCTGACTGCGTTCAGGCCACAAACGAGATTTTGCACTTTCCCCGTGACTAACAGGGCAGCAAGCGACTACGAGACGTTTCTCTCCGCAAGGAACACAGCCCGCAGCACCCCGCGCACCCTCGGCTCAGCCTCCCCGCCGCCGGGCAGGTCCGGCCGTGCCCCGGCCGCAGGGACACGGACAAGCACCCGGACCCCCGCCCGCTCGGCCCCAGCGCGTCCCCCCCCGCCGGGCGAGCGGCCCCCGAGCGG